>JAQHUG010000050.1:8132433-8152737 GCA_028555095.1 Dicrostonyx torquatus | reverse complement strand
AAAAAAAAAACTTGAAAAGAAAGGAAAAAAATACTTGCTGAAGAAAATTCTTTTTGATCTTTTATATTAACTTGAACTAATGAATTCATTTCGGTTAAAGCTAGAAATGTTAAGGAACATCCCATTATATTCCTAGGTGCACAGTGGACCTCAGTGATAAGGCAGGCCACTAAAGACACACATTCTCAGAGCAAGGGTGTACTTACCACCTCTCAAGTACTCCAGGCAGTGTGATGGACTTCGAGGATGTTGAGACACCTAATAATCTTTTCAGAGTCCCCGCCAAGACTGTGATACATAGAGAACAGGTCCCGCTCAAGCCACTGGGCAAAGGCCTGCATGAATTTTCAAGGCAGGTTCCCTCTGCTCAGTCCTGACTTCTTCCTGACCCTCCCAGCTTCTTACTTAAACAACTTACTTGAAGACTAAACCAGTTTCTGCTGGTTTAGCCAGCACAAAATCTTATCAGTAATTAGTTTACCAGCCCAAACCTCAGAAACCCCAGCTAAGCAAAGCTTTCTTTGCAGCTCTTACTCTTGGATTGCCTAGTCCTTTAGAGGGAGGGGGATTTACCTAACAGCCAATGATGGTTATCTGACCCAGAGCAGACAGGAGTTAAATGGTCCCACACAACCCAGGGGTCATGACCCTCTTTTGGATCCCCTTTCTTTCAAACCAGGCAGAAGGTCCAGCCTTGTGATTTCTTTGAAAACTAAGAAAGTTTATGTAGAATGTCTCCCCAGCTTCCTTCTACTTCACCCTTTGCCCGAGTCCTTGCCACAGCCACTTGGTATGTCGGGGAGATTCCTGTAAACGCGTGTTCTACTTAGGCTCTGCTCTAGAACGAGGTGACGTTTCCAGCAACTATGGAAATAGCTTGGTGCTGGAGGAAACAAAGCCATGGAGCCAAAATAGCAATGATCAAGATCTAGAGAACAGTCACTAACCAGCTTCCTGGGGCCATGTATCATGGGCGATACAGGAAAGAAAGGAGAGGCTCTCAGGGCTGGCCACCCTGAGAGCATGCACACAGTGTAAGGCCTGGCATGGCGGACTCAGGTGGTGTAGGAGGTCCTTCTGTCTATGTGTTGCTTTCATTGGTTAATAAAGAAACTGCTTGGGGCCTATAGCAGAGCTATAGGGGAACAGAACTAGGCAGGGAAAACTAAATAGAATGCTGGGAAGAAGAGGAGTAGAGAGATGATATGGAGCTGTCTCCAGAGTCAGACATGCTGGAACTTTACTGGTAGGCCACAACCTCATATTGATATACAGATTAATAGGAATGGGTTAAATTAAGATGTAAGAGTTAGCCAATAAGAAGCTAGAGCTAATGGATCAAGCAGTAATTTAATTAATACAGTTTCTGTGTGGTTATTTTGGGGCTAAGCTAGCCAGGCGGCCAGGATGAACAAGCAGGCCTTCCTCCTACACTCAGGTGCTCCGACTCCAAATCCCTTAGCAGTCAGAGACTGATGACCCTCACTCTTAGACTGGGTGCTCACCACCCTGGGTGTTAATCACTAAGAGCCCCCAGGAGCCAGCAGCTCCTGCCATTCTTGATTCTGATTTAGGTTCTGAGGGCAGAGAGTGGAAAACAAACAGTAGCCTGCAGCAGGGGGTATGTGTAGTGGTCATTTTTCGTAGTGCTGTGGCAAAACACCTGCGGGGGGGGCAAGCAGCTAAAGAAAGGAAGCCCTTGTCTTGGCTCACAGTTTGAGGGTACTGTCAACCATGGCAGGGGAGGAGCTTTAAATACCATGGTAACAGACAGGAGCTTTAAGTGACAGGGTCACATCACTCCATAGTCAGGAAGCAAGGAGAGGTGAATGCTGCTGCTCATCCCATTTTCTCCTTTCTATGCAGTTTGGGATATGCACAGAATAGTGATGCTCACATGTAAGTGGGGACTTCCTGCCTCAATTATGGAGGGGTCAAATGACCCTTTCACAGGGGTCACATCGGATATATCCTGCAATCTGATATTTATATTATGGTTCATAAGATACTATATTATGGTTCATATTATGGTTCATAAAAATCAGTTATGAAGTAACAATGGAAATAATTCTATGGTTGGGGGGTGTGGGTCACCACAACATGAGGAACTGTATTAAAGGGTCACAGCATTAGGAAGGTTGAGAACCACTGCTCTAGAGTCTAGAACAAGCTTCTTGCCATTATTGCTACTGTCACAATACAGAGATGCAGCTGCCCCTGCCTCTGATGCTGCACCGATACCTTCCTCTTCCTTCTTCTTCACGTTATCATCTCAGGCTCCTGTATGAATGACAAAAATCAAAAGTAGGAGGGAGGAGACAGCTGGAGAGAAACCTTTTATTGAGTCTGCCATGGCCACACCAGCGCCCTCTCAGAGAGGTGTCTTGGCTCATGAACAGCCCTCTTTTGTAGCCACAATGATATCTGCAGCAAATATGATAGATCATCATGTAAATGAAGGACTGTATTTACATCAGTCATAATCCTTCTGCTGGGCCACCAAGCTATGTCCCCTTCTGGCTGGATGATCTCATGGCCCAAGGCTTTTTAGGGTTTGAGGAGGCTTGTGAGGACAAAGCATTCAGAACAAGCTATTTGAAACAGTCACAGTGTAGACAATACCTTGAGGTACTGGATTCGTGTTTCAGCAGCAAGCAGCTGTGGTTGTCGGATAGCTTCCTCAAGGCATCATGGGTGTTAAAACAGCTGGTGTTGATGCGAAGGTGATCCTTCTGAAGGCTTGACTGACAGGCAGCCAGGGTATCCGGAAAGGGTCTAATAGCTAAGGATGACTTCCAGTTTCTAACTCCAGACCCTCCATATTTCTTGGTCTGTGAGCTCCCATCTCCAAAATCTCAATGACTAGTCATACCAAAACATGGTGATGCTGATTCTCTTGAGTTCCCCTTTTACTTGTAAGGACCTTTGGGATGACAATGGGCTCATGGGATGATCTTGAGCAATCTCCACACCTCACAGTCAGCCTTCTCCCTTCCCATGTCATGTTAGAGATCCTGAGGGCTGGGGCAGGAACATCTTTGAGAAGGCACATTGATCTGCTTCCCCACCCGGGCTCAGCTAACACACCCTTTAGGAGTTCAAATTTGCCCATGTGCTGTGTGAACTGGTAAAAGCAAGAATCCCTGAGGGGCAGTTAACTGTCCAGAGAGGAAATGAGAATTGTGCGCTCAACACCCAAAAGAGCAAGGGTCAAAGGTGAAAAGTCAGTCACACTTGGCAAATCACAGGTCAGAGGTCAGAGAACGGCTCTCAGGTATGGCCCATGCTATGAGCACTGTCCTGTGACCACCCCGAATCATTAACACATCATTTAATTCAGTTTTTTTTTTAAAAAAAAACAAAAACAGTGAGCTATATTTTTTAAAAAGGAGTTTTAAAAATGAAACTAAAACTCATCTTGAGAAAATCTGGTGAGCCTGACATTTGAAAGAGCAAGAAAATTTTTTTAAAAAAGAAACATTTGTTTGTTTGTTTTTATAGATAGGAGAGTGAAGAGTTCAGGAATAGAATATAGAAATAAAGAATCCGTGGGGCAGACTGAGGGGCCACTGATAGTGACACTGGGATGTGTCTCTACTTGCATATACCGGCTTCATGGGATCCCATTCTCTTTGGATGTAAACCTTACTCAACCTAGATGTAGTAGGGAGGGCCTTGGACTTTCCACAGGGTGGGGTGCATGGCACTCCCTTAGGGTTGGAGGGGTGGGGGGGAGGATCTATGGAAGGAGAGGGAGGGGGCTGGAAGAAGGGGAGGGAGTGGGGATTTGGATTGGTATTTTTTAAGTAAATATATATATATTTATCAGCCAGAGAGAGAGGGAGAGAGGGAAATAAAGGATCCGGCCCAGGAATATAGAAATAAAAGAGAGAGAGAGAGATATAAAGGATCTGGCCCAGGAATATAGAAATAAAAAGTTGTAAGCCAAACACATTTTGGGAGAAGAAAATAAAGCTGGCAGCCACTGTTAACCTTTAACAAACTCTTTCTGCCTTAAGAGTAGACATCCCGGCAGTCTACAGTCTGTGTACAGGGATAAACTTTTAACAATTGTCTCCTGCTTCCCAGCTGGGCAGGAACTGGGGACAAAGGGTAGCTTCTAACTATGCCTCTGTGGGACCCTCTGCTTGGATTTCCTTAATTTTTATCTGTCCCCCAATGTGATTCTATTCTCTGCCTTGCATTCTGTCATGGACAGTGAAAGCGACTGTGTCAACCACAGGCTTCATAAACATCCTAATATTCTAATGTCCTATAATCGAAGTTGTAAAACTTAAATTGTAATGTGACTTTAAGCCTGACCTCAAGGTTGTCAAAGCTCTTTGACCCACACTTGGTGGTCGGTTTTACTCTGAGAGGATACCCCAAAACCAGCCCCCATTGCCACAGCTCCAGAAGCCCCATCCCTGGCTGTGGTCACAGCTATAGCTGATAAGCTTTGTGTGCCCCGTGGGGATTTTCTTCTCTTTTTCTGGAATAAAGCTTGCTTCTTGTTGAATAGACTTTGGTGGTCATCTGTCCCCACGTCATTATACAGCCCCACCCCGAACCCAACAATAGTTTATCTTAAAAGCTGGGTCTAGTGGCCCCAGCCTGGAATCTCATGTACTCAGCAGACCAGGGTAGGAGAATCATTAAATTCAAGGTCCTGTTTGAACCACAGAGCCAAGTTCAAGTCCTGCTGGGACAATTAACAGAACTCTGACTCAAAACAGAAAGTGAAGAAGAGGTTGGGTTAGCTCAGCGGTGAAGGGCTGGCCTGCTGTGCACAAAAAACAAATAAGTAGGTAAATCTTAACTTTTAGGAGTTATTGACATAACAACACACCCAATAACCTTAGCAGAGATCTTTCAAATCAGTGAGAAAAATCTCAAGGCTCCAACAGAAGCCTCAACAGACTATCAATAGAAGCAAAATCATTGGCAACAAACTAGTGTAGATAAATGTTCAAACTCACTGGAAATCAAAAGTGAGATGTTATAAGATGACAGTTATAAAATGAGCACAGACTTATTTTTTTTGAATGCATTACTGTGTGTATTACAAATCTCCCAGGAGTGAATTATATAATATGGATCAAGAGTCTGGAAATATTTTAGCTGTTTATTCCAAAGAAGCACAAAGAGAAACAATGACTTTGGTAAAAAGATACTCATCTTTACTGATAAGATGAGCCCACCAAGTCCATCTAATCAATGTAATGATTGGCTGAAATCAGAGACATTTATTGTTATCAATTATAGTACAGTTATTAAAACCCAATCTTTAAAAAAACTTCAAGTAGCCAGGCATGGTGGTGCATACCTTCAATCCCAGCACTTGGGAGGCGGGGGCAGGCAGATCTCTATGAGTTTGAGGACAGCCTGATCTATAAAGCAAGTTCTAGGACAGCCAGGACTGTTACACAGAGGGACCCTGTCTCAAAAGATGCTCCCACCAAAGCATCAACACAAAACCCCTCATGTTTTGAAAAGAAAGCATGTACTTACTTTTAGATTCAGAAAGATGCAATATCATCTATTTGCTTATTTCTTTCACTATTTTTTAAAAATTTTTTGTACCTAGTAGGGGTGGGATGCTAGCCACAACTTGCTTGTGGAGGTCAGAGGTCAACCTGAAGCAGTCAGCAGCTTTGACAACATGGGTTCCAGGGGTCAAACTCAGGTCATCTGGCTTATTAGCAAACGCCATTATCCACAAAGCCATCTCACCACTCACTATTGTTTTATTTTTAAAACAATAAAGTATTTAAAATAGAATATTTTAAGAAAAATAGAAATATGTGTCATATTCTTTTGGAAGATGCTGGCTGGTCCCCCTGTCTCCATCTCCCCTGGGGTTACAAGGCTGCACACATCTTACCTGGCTTCTCTCTCCACTGCCCCTACTCACTAGTCAAACTTAGGCCCCCTGGGTTGCAAGGTTGCAAGGTAAGTGTTTTACTGTCTGATCTGTCTCCTGAGCCTTGTTTGACTTGTGACAGCCTCTTCCAAAGTGTGCTTTGGAAAAATGGATATGATCTGCCCATTGAGAAAACATACTCAGAGTTCAAATAAAATTAAGACCTATTACATCCCCGCTACCTTTCTTCGGTGGTCTCAGTATTTTTAAACCTCTAAACTGTCTAGAAGAGCAAGATAATCTTAATTTGTTTTAACCAGCTACCCTGAGTCTTATTCATCAGAACCCTACCAACACCTAACCTCCCCGCCTCACGTTTCCACATCCGTCAGATGCTGGAGGAAACCATGGCTTTCAGCAGACTCAACATACTCTGCCATTTCAGCCTCCAACTCTAGAGACCATGTGTCAACCCGGCATTCCTTCACTTTTCTGGAAACTTTAAAACCTACCAGTTTAGGGGACATCAAGGTCATGGTGAGCAGTCCTGAAGATTGATCAGTATGACTGCAAGGTTGTGACAGGCAGTTTGGAGAACCATATGTCTTCTCCTTACGTAGGGAGAACTTAGGCGTCACTGTCTTATCTTCCTTCTGCTCACTAGTCCCAAACTAGAAAGCAGCTGCTAGTTCTTTGGGTTTTTTGTTTGTTTGTTTGTTTTTCGTTTTTTTGTTTTTGTTTTTCGAGACAGGGTTTCTCTGTACCTTTGGAGCCTGTCCTGGAACTAGCTCTTGTAGACCAGGCTGGTCTCGAACTCACAAAGATCTGCCTGCCTCTGCCTCCTGAGTGTAGGGATTAAAGGCATGTTCCACCACTGCCTGGCTGCTAGCTCTGAGGATACTGTGACCTGTGAGGGTGAGACCTAGGTGGCACAGAGTCACATGGGGAAATGCTTCTGCATGCTTCCTGTTGCTGACAGGAGAATGGGCTGTGTATAGTTATAGCTATTACGTCTCCAATGGTGTAAAAACCAAGTCCACTGTTACAAAGTAAACTTGACCATGAGAGATCCTGAATGTGAGCTGGGGTGCAGGCTAGTGACAAAACATGTCTATAGTATGCTTGAGGCTCTGGGTTAGATCCCCAGACCTAACAAACCAGCAAGCCCCCCACCTACCTAAAAAACCAACAACAAAGCATTTAAATACACTTGGAGTTCCAATTAATGGTGAAGGTTTGTACTTGACTGGTTAGGAGCTGTGAGCATCCTTTCTTTTCTCTGTGGTCCTATATCTCCTTCTTCCAAGGTCCTTTTGGTCTTTTTAATCTCTTGGCTTTTCCTTACAGTCCAGGATCTTGGGCAAGGGACTGTTGGTACCAAAGGAGCCTTTCTGATGTCCAGGTAGGTTTAAGTGATACTGTCTTTGACTCATCCTGGCAGAACCAGGTAACAGTCCTGAAGGGCCTTTCTGCATCCCAGAGCCCCTGCCTCCTCTCTCTGTTTGCTCTAGACTGTGTCATGGGAAAAGAGAGGAGAGAGAGGAGGAGAATCTGACAACAGCCTATGCCATCCTTCTTAGTCCCAGATCTGGTGACACTGGGTTGGAGAGGAGTCTCTTGGTCATCCTGTCCAGGTGTCGTACGAATCCAGAGTTTGGAGGAATGATGTAATATTCCCCCATTTGGCTGCAGAAACTCCACTCATTTCTATATTGAAATTCATGTAAGATTTCTGTTTGGTTTGAAAAATTGTCTCTGTTGCTGTAAAGAATAACAGAGAGCTACAGATTCAGTACTATGCACGCATCTTCTGCAGCCAGCATCCACACCGTTGCATACTGATCAGCCTGCAGTTTCTGCAAGGAGAGGATGTTCTAGAGCATTCCATATTTGGTTGTGTGTTATATGGAACAGAATATGTATTTCCCTGGGCCTGCTGCCCACAAGCTTCGGTTCTGCTTTCTGGGGATAAACAGAAGTAACCTAATCCATTTCCACTTTTTGGCTCCAGCGCTGCAGGACCTTTGCCTATTTGGTTCTTTGGTGCAGCTGCAGAGCTTAGTAAATGGTTGATGGGTTTATGGAGGGACAAAGGCCTCTGTGCATGGGTTGCAAAGTGATCACATGACTGGAGTCTTAGCATTCCCATCCCTTCTCAGCCTGGGTCTGGGTAGGGATGGGAGATGCTAAAGATCTTTGGGCCGGGGTGAAAATGGGACCATCGAGGCTAAATTCATTGTGAGTAATGCTTCCAAATAGTGGCTTTGAAACGAGTCCTAAACCAAAGCAACTGGTTAAGCTTGAGAAGAGCTGCCAGTCGCTTCCTACAGTTGAACCATGACCTGGGTATGAAAGCTTACCTGGGCACAAACTATCGGTGGTAGCCAAGTAGGAGTTCAAGATACTAGAAAAAAAAAATCTCACTTTGAGAAGCCAGAAACTTCACTACTAGAGAAATCTTCTTCCAGATAAACTATTTGCTTCTCTCCCAAATGTAAATGTTGATGCCAATGAAAGTCAAAAAGACTCCAATAATCCCAAGTGAATTAATTGGCCTAGTTGTTTTCAATAAGGAGAAGAGGCTCTCGTGACGCTGGAAGAACTAGGTCTCAGAAAGAAGAGGTGGAGTCAAGTAAGCTAGGGGTGAAAAGGAAGAGTCTTGAGCTGAACAGAATGGATGCTCAGGATCGTGAGATCTGCTTCAGTTTGGCCAGAGGCCATCTAGGGTGACGGGCCTTGACCTGGCTCTATGTCCGCAGGTAGAGGCTGCAGACCCCTCCCATTTGCCATCAGGCATCTTCCGTACCATGAGATGGAAGAGGGACCGGAGGCAGGCGTTTGCTGACATGGATGCTAGATACATCCAGATGATTCTCTGGTTGTGGGGAAAGGTGCCAAGCACGGCCAGAGTCATCTCCTCACCACGGAAGGGAAAAACCACGCCCCAGCAAGCATGCCGCTGGTTATCTTTCCAGGATGAAGCCTGCTTCCTGCGAGGGACACTCACATTTCTTGAGAAACTCTTGCTCAATCGGAGCCAGGGACAGGGTTAGAAAACGAAGGCCTCTGTTTTCTTCCTCTCCATTTGGGTTCCCATCTTTTCTTCACTTCCTCCAGCTCATGCACCCTTGATCGGAGTAGGCATGGCATGCTGCCATGGGGGAGGGAGAAGGGGGTATCTGTGCTCCAAAAGAACGAGTTACAGCATGGACCTCTCCGCATAGTCCTTTCAACCAAATGTTACCTTTCCTGCATGATTGCTTTTCAGATAATGCAGCTAATATCATTATCCTTGCGGGGGTGTGTTTACCATGCCAGGATCTCATTAATGTTACTCATTCAATTATCTGAAGTGTTTTGAAACCCACACGTCTAGCCATATCCCAGAGTGGGATTTTTTTTCTTCTATCTCTTCCTGATACTTTGATTGATAAGGACTGCCCACAGCCATGACCTTTAAGGTGCACAGTCTGGAGGGTGTGGGGATGAGGCAAAAGACAAAGTTTACCCTATCAGCGGATCTCCCTTGACTCTCAGTCAGCACACGACAGTCGTTCTGTAGCGTGGGTGGGATGGCTTCTGACCTGCCATGGACTTGGGCAGCTGTTCTGAGCAGGCCAGACTGAGGCACTGGGATGCCAGTGAAAGCTACTTGGCTGGGGAGATGGCTCAGTGTGGATACCTTTGACCAAGGGTGATTCACATCCCAGGGGAAAAAGGGCCAGGCAGCACAAGTATCCATCAGGCCTCTACCACGGGCCACGTAAGGCACTTAGAAAGAGTTTGTTTCTTACATTTTCTGCTCAGTATTTTCAGTTGGTGTCAGGTGCAGGAAACTGAGACCCCTGGAAAGTGTAATTACGGATAAGGGAGAGTTACTGTGTGAAGTTAACTGCATGGTCAATCCAATAAATACCTATTGTGGATGAAGGTAAATGTGTGTGGAATCTAACACCAGGGCAGAAGGCCATGCCCAGTGAGGACAGACGTCTTAGCTCACACACTCAAAACAAAGGGGTGGGGGGAGAGAGAGAGAGAGAGAGAGAGAGAGAGAGAGAGAGAGAGAGAGAGAGGAGCAAAGCCATGAAGGGAGAAAAAAAAAACAGGAGGAAACCGTTGAGGACGGTAGAGAAGAGGGTTTCACTGTGATGAGGCTCGTCCACAGCATCACATCTTGGTGGGGACCACTGAGGTCGGAACTTGGAGAACTCCAGTGATGACGTGGCTGTTGGCCTTGAAGGAGAACAGTCACAGAGGGTGGAGGGAAACTTAAATAAAAATTAGGTTCAAGTATGCAGGAGATGTTGGGGATGAGAGTGGAGATGGAGCATTTAGAAGTCTGCCCTTCAAATATGCAGGACATTGACTTTTATGGAATTTTTTCTTCTTTTTCTGTTCTTTTCTTTTCCTTCTTTCTTTCTTTTTTTCTTTTTCTTTTGCCAAAGAGTAGGTGAGGGTGGTTTGATAGGGACAAGCACAGAATTCTCAACTTGAGACCTTTTAAACTCACACTTGAACGTGATAGTCTCTGGTGAGTTCTTTTCGTGTTGCTCTTTCATTTTCTCTATGACCTTGCTTCTACGTCCCTCTCCCTCGCCTGTGTAGTTGGACTTGCACCTTGAGGTCCTTTGAGGTCTGCCTGCAGTCTGGGAGCTTCAGTACTCTTGAGGCTCTTGTAAAGTCAAGGCTGTTAAAATGATGTTAGTCAGCCACAGGCAATGCCACTAAACCCTGGAGAGCTTTCTGGGAAATGTATACAAGGACATTGTCAAGGGGGCAATGGGCTAGAGTGACAGCCATGCCAAGAGGAACAAACTCAAGACCCGAGGCTCAGGATATCCGTGGTCAGCGTGTGCTTTGACTGATCCTGCAATGCTGTCAACAGCATGTTCTGAGCACAACCTCTTCGGATCATAGGATTGCAGAGTCATAATCCCTGACTTCAAAGTGTCAAGGAGGTTAAAACGACTGAAGACTCACATGCAGATGTGACAGTTTCACAGGAGACACACCTTCCCGAGTGCAGAGGAGGTGACGTGCAAGAAGCGACGGATGGAACAGTCGTCAGGGTTTCCAACTTCTCTAACTTGGAAGGAGTCATGAGGTGAATAAATAGAACACACCCACTCACACCAGCCACAGCCAGAATGACCCAGTGGGTGGGCTGGGGAGTAGTAATAGAACTTGTAAGCATTTCCGCATTGGGTTTTTAATAGCACTCGGGATTCGGTGGGATGGTCAGACAGCCTGTGAAGTCAGGAGCGTTTCCCCCTCCCAGCTCCTCTGGGTCCTTCCTTCCTAGAAAACTGCTTCTGTGTCACAGGGACAGAGTAAATGCCCTGCAAGGCGAGCACCGAAGCATCCTCCCTCCCTCACACTCTTTGGCCAGCCCGTGGGAGGGGTCTTGGTACTGCCTTCATTTCCCAAAGGAAGAAAGGGAAACTGGCAGATACTCATCAAGAGGCACAGGGAGGGGACAGCAAAAGTCCCGACTCCTGCCTAGCTTGTGTCTCCGTAGCACGTGTGTGTATAAATCACCCCATGATAGGCAGCGACCACGATACAGCCTTAGAGTTTATTCCCAGTCAGCCGCTTTGTCCTTTCGCCTGTGTTTTGGGCAGATTCATACAAATAGTCAACATATCGTGACTATGTTCACACCGCCACTGCACCCCGGTGTCCTCCTTTCTTCCCTTCTCACCGATAGGGAAAATGACACCCATTCTTCTAGCAGCCATTAACACTCATTAGCCTCCCTGGAAAGGATGGCACCTAGTAGGCACCTTCTCCATCCATCCAGGAGGATACTGTGCAAATATCCCTAACTGCTGTATATTTGCAGCTGCAATGCTAAATGTCATAGCTGAAATGCCTAAACGGCAGGGATTCGTGTCAATCCCCACATTCTCTGAGTCCTAAAATCTTCACTCCCATTCTTTTGTGATGTTCTCTGGGCCTGAGAAGGGATTGGGGTGATACGGATGTCCTGTTTAAGGCCAAGTGCTCACCGGCCAACCCTTTGACCAGCATTGACTTCTGCAGCGGGCACAGCGGAGTTTCTCTGCTCCATGCTGAGAGCCCTCATATGCCGAAGACCAGAGAGCCAGGAGCTCCCGCCTCATCTTTAAGTGCTATTTCTCCCAAAGTCTTTAGGGTTAGAAAATGTTTAAGGCTCTCACAAACCATCTTCCTTTTTGACTTAAGCACTGAACTTTTGAAAACACTGCATTGGCTCCATGTGGCAGTGACAGGCTACCCTGCTGTGTGGTACTTTGTAAAGAGAAGAGGTTCTTTTTGTTCACAGTTTGGGAAGCTCGAAGCTCAGAACCAGGTAACTGCATCCCTTTGACCTCTGCTGACTATGTCCCTGCAGCTGCGAAACATGGTAGGAGGGAGGAAAAGTGAACAGCCCTATGCAGGAAAAGACAAGCGTGTGGGGTACCGTGGTTTATAAAAACCTGTTCACATTGTAGAACTGGCGTCAGTTCTTCCGAGGGCAGTGCTCCCGTAGCAGCCGCTATGGGCGTCTTCTGAGAGATGGCACTCTTGATGTGTCCACGGCCCCACGCTTACACACACGGGAGACTAGGAATAACGCACTCAAACTGAATCCACGCTGTAGCAAACGTGAAAATCAAAGGTGTGAACAGCAAGCTACACATCTAGACATTCTTAGTTTGAGGGGTGGGAAGACTTCCAAGAATTTTTGAAGTAATTGTAAAAATGCTATTTACCGGGGCTGGGGCTAGGGCTCAGTCTTTGGTGAAATGCTTGCTGGGCTAACATGAGGATACTGGTTTGATCCCCAGCACCCAGTTACAAGCTGGCATGGAAGCAAATGTCTGTAATGCAAGCCCTGGGGAGGAAGAATAAGAAGGATTCCTGGGGCTTGCTGGCCAGCCTGTCTAGCCAAACCAGAAAGTTCTACATCCAGTGAGAGGTACTACCAAAACAAGACAGAAATATCATGCAATTGAGGCTAATACTGGCACTCATATAAACATGTATACCCATACACATACACACACACACACACACACACACACACAGAGAGAGAGAGAGAGAGAGAGAGAGAGACAGAGAACGAAATACTAACTCTACTTTCTTTACATGTGTTTTGTATACTACAATTGGCCATATAGTCCTAGCATTTCTCCACATTCTTTAATTAGCTTTTTTTTTCCCTTTGTAAATGAACACACAACATTTAATCCTCCACTGGGTATCCAACTAGGGATAAAGACCTGTCCACTTTTCTGCAACCAATGATTTCTAATTTTGTGTCAGTTTTACTAACGCGATGAGACACTTTGCCGAGACCCGTCCTTTTCTTTTCCATCCCTCACTAAAATGTGATCGAATATTCCGACAACTACCCGAACTATCATAAAGAAAGCTTCATTTTGCCAAACTCCTAGCATCCTTTGGACAAATCATAAATGAACTTTCAAACTCGGTGTGCAATAAACAACTTAGAGGTAAGAGTTTATACAGCATCGAAAGTCTGGGCAGTAAGACACTTACACATAGGAAAGTCCGGGATTACAGGCTGGTCAGTCTAGCAAGCATTTAAGGCCACCCAGCATGCGCTCGGCCTTGTGGAGAACAAGAATGACCCCCACACTGCCTGATCCTTCCAAAGCCAGTCAACTCCCTGAAGTGGAATGTGGGTTAATAGAGTTGGCATAGTTTTTGTTTGTTTGTCTTCCTTGGCAGTGAAGAGATTCAGTTCCCGTTTATTCACAATGCATTAGGAGCTGGGTGCTATCTAGTCTGGAAGCTGAGTTGGGAGACATGCTGATAGCTCAAAGGGGGATCTAAGCTAGTGGAAAGAGACGAGAAAACCCTGCTACAGAGTGGGAGACGCACCGGTGGGGTGTAAACAAAGGGCTAGTGGACACGGGAAAGAATTCTCTATCCTGACTGAAGACTACAAAGCTTGGGGAAAGACTGCTGGAGAGCAGAGATTAGCCGCATGTGGTGAAGGAAAACGGATGCTTTGAATGCAGCAGAAGAGAACGCATGTGAGCATGCGTGGGATCCAGCTGCAGACAGACAGTGAGAACAGAGGACAGAACACTACAGAGGACCCAGATCACGCTAAAATTCTGGGAGAGGTCTAAAATTACTGTGTCCGGAGCTGAACCTGGCACACATGGCTTCCCACTCATTCTCAATTACAGAATCATACGACCAACTTTGGTTTTCTTCCACACATAACCAAAGCCATCCTGCTGCTCCAGGGGCTAGCAAACACTGCAGTGCCTTTGATTGGGAACCTCATAAAACGCAAATATAGAAAAGGCTGTTTTCTAATTCCGTTTCAGAGGCTGTGAGAAAATATCTTGGTTAAAAAGTAAATGAGGGTAAAAAAGGATTTATTTTAGCAGGCAATTCCAGATCATCGTCAATTATTGTGGGGACGTCACAGTGGCATGCGTTTGAAGGAACCAGTCGTATAATATCCACAGACAAGAGCCGAGAGATGAATGTTGTGCCTTGCTTTCTATATGAGTGTTGCCTATCCACCCTAGGTCTTCATGCTTCTGTGGCAAGCCCATCAGCAGCTGAGCCAATCTCGGACCCTGGATGCTTTATGAATGGTTTGCAGCATGCTTACGTGACTTTAAAATCATGTCCTTGGGTACCACGTGGGGATTTTCTTTTTGATTTGGTGTTTTGTGCTCTTCCTACCCTTTAACAACCCTGAGCACCTAGCAGCTTAAACCCGTCATCACAGCCATGAAAACTAGACAAAGAACAAAGACACGGCAGGCCAGCACATGGGCTGGCCCTTCTGGAACCCCTCCAGTTTCTCTTTGTTTCTTTCTCATTCTTGACAGCATTCAAAGGCATGGGGGGAGGGGGTAGACGAGGTTGGAGAGCACAGAAAATTGCCCTCGGAAGTATGCCCCTTTTGCCTGATACTGTAGTCCTTGTGATGTCAACCAGTTATATCCGTTCCACTGCTGTCTCGTTGGTTCAGGGTTAGACACTCCTGGTTGTCCTGGTAACTGGATCTGGTCAGCTAGAGAGGATTCTCAGGCCATGGATCAGTCCTTTGGCTCCTAGAGACTTAAGAGCATAGCAGAAAGAGTGTGTATGTATGTGTGTGGGGTGTGCATCCACACTCAAGGGTGTAAGATTACAGGCACATTTGAAATACTAATGTAGATCATAACCCTTCCTGGGCTTGAATCTCAGAGGTATATGGATACATTTGTCATACCTTGGGGTATAAGGAAACCATCACATTGGCCAGATTCACAAATCCTACAGGTTTCTGCAAAGGCCACAGAACACACACATGCTTTGTCATGAGAGCAGAAAATCTTGCTTGTTTTCTGTACAGATAGGAAGGAGGGTGGCCAGCACTCACTCTCTCTCTCTCTCTCACTCTCTCTCTCACTCTCTCTCTCTCTCTGCTTTTCCTGGGACAGGGTCTCTCACTGGCCTGAACTTACCAAGTAGGCCAGGCTGGCTGAGCAGCAAACACCCGTGATCTGCTTGTCTCCATTTCCCCAGTGATGAGATTACAAATGTGTGCCACCACATTTGGTTCTTTAAAAGTAGGTTCTGGGAATCAAACTCGGGTCCTAGTGCTTGCAAGACAATCACTCTAATGCCTGGGCTATCTATCCAGCAATCGCATTACGGAACTTCTGTGTGATTCTGTGTAAAAGACATAGGCTATACAAAAGGTGATCCAAATGACCACTAAGGAATTTGGCGACTTTTTTTTTCACTCACCCTGATTGCTTCAATTTAGCTGGATCATACAGCAGCAACTAAGCACGAGGAACTTCTGATGGGTTGTGAGTTCAGATAACCCCCGTGCTGGCCTGCACAAAGAAGGAAGTGGGGAACTGTCAGTTAGTACCCATCCTTACCCACGCGTCTATAATTACAACAACCGTTGCAGTGCAACTCGAAAACACAAACACGCTGAGCTGGCCGAAGCTCGGGGCTCTATTTATAACCTCCGTGAGCCTACTTATAGCCTTGACGCCCACTCCGAAACGAACTCGTGGATGGACAGCGGGGACAAGGGTCGTGCTGTGAAGCAATACCCAAGAGACCGTCACCTTCAGTTTCTGCATGGTCACGTACGTACATCTCAAGCACGCATAAGGACACTCAGCCCTTCTGAGAGAGGCACATCTCAAAACAAACATCAGTCTGGGGCAGGCCAGAAAGGACCACAGAGCCAAAGGTCTTGCAACTCAGACTCAGAAATTAGAGGGTTCAACTGGGAGGTGTGGCAGGGCCACGTCACTGGCCCCTGGTGCTACTTCATTTTGCCTGAACAGTGTTTGTTTAGGCAAGACAGGAAGTGGACGACCATGACACAGTGGAAAGTGTGCACAGCCAGTGGGGGTGGGGTGTCATCAGGCCGCCCTGTGCTGGGCTGGCCTGCCTTGAGCAAGTTTCTTGACCTCTCTGAACTTCAATTTTTCCTTTATGTGATGGAAATACTGAAAACACCTCTTCTCATCGGGACTTTCGAATCATACAGCATACGGCACCTCACAATTTTTTTGTAGTATCATTATTAATAATTTGGTTATTAAAAAAGGAAAGTTTTCTGAAAGTGTTGGCTGAGCTAACCCATGGTGGGTAATTCTGTATTGACTCTGAGAAGGTCCTTAGTATGAAGAATAGAAAAATAAATAAAACTTAACCCTAAGGCTAAGGAGGTGGCTCAGTAAGTAAAGAAGCCACATAAAGCCAGTCGTGTTAGCATGTACCTCTGATCCCAGAATTTCCTTAGGGAGATGGGAGGCAGAAAAATCCTGGGAAGGTCATGGGATGCAGACAGTAGAAAAATAACAAAAAGACCTCCCTAAAACATGGTGGCAGGTGAGGATCAATACCCTAAGGTTTTTCTCTGACTTTCATACACATGCCACGACACACACATACCTACACACACACACACACATACACAGTTACACACAGACACACATACACAGAGACGCACAGATTCATACATATAGACACATATATGCACATATACTCATACATTCACACACATGCAGATTCACACAGACATACTACATACATACACGTGCACATAGATGCACACACATATACACAGACGCATACATACACACACAGAAGCACAGATTCACACATGCACACATTGACACACATGCAGATGCACACACTTGCACACACACATAGAGTTGCACACAGACACATATACACACACAGAGACGCACAGATTCATACATATAGACACAGATATGCACATATACTCATACATTCACACACATGCAGATTCACACAGACACACTACATACATACACGTGCACATAGATGCACACACATATACACAGACACATACACACACAGAAGCACAGATTCACACATGCACACACTGACACACATGCAGATGCACACACTTGCACACAGACACACACATACATGTGCACATAGACGCATACACATATGCACACACACATAGATACACAGAGACACAGAGACACAGGCACACACACAGCTAATTTATAAAGGAACAAAGCGTTGAAAGATTTTTTTGAGATTTTTCTCCTACAGAGCTGATGTTATTTCAGAGGATTTAGAGTATATTTGATTGTTTCATATTTCTGAATCTTAATATTCAAAGGTCGTAACTGTGGATGTCTTACGCAGTTTAATGAGGAGCAGTACACTTGATGGGAAAACCAGACTTGCCTCTCCATGCCGCGTCTTCAAGCATTCAAAGACTGGCCTGGCTGCCTTGCACCCCCTCTCATTTCCAGGCACACAGTCTTGGCTTTCTCCCTCGCTACGGGAACACTCCCAATCACACAGTCCGTTCAAGTCCTTAAAAATGAAACAAAACGCTGTTCCCTTTTTTATGTTGGGCATTCTTGGGGGTTCTTCACCCCCTGCTTCCAGCTGCCCCTGACTCTTGAAGTGTGACTATCACCCATCTCTAGAGCAACTTTTCCCCATCTCTTTCTCCATCACTTTGTGTCTGCTTCCTTTCCCTAAGGTAGTTGATGCACACTTAGAAAATATAAATCTCATTTTGTTCTTATTTTAACTCAAGCTAAAAGCGTTTTGGCAGTAAATCTATAGTAAACACAAAAAAACCATGTAGAGTCTTTCAAAGTAAAAAAAAAAAAAAGCTATTTACTAAAAATTGGAATCCTAGCACTCAGGAGATTGCGGCAGGATTCCTCAGGTGTTCAAGACCACCCTGGTCTACATAGCAAAGCCTTGTCTCAAAAGGAAAATTACCTGGATGTGTGCTTTCGATGATTATAGCTAACCACTCAGGTGCTTTTGAAAGCAGTTGACATGTTTACGCTCGATCATGAATTCTGCTAGTAGAGTCATTGCACCAGAACCAAACTGATATTTACCTGATTGTAAGTCTGCTAAGTTGATTGGGCTCAACCCCACAGTGAACAACAGCTTTAAAGGTAATAGATGGCATTCACAGCTTGCTGGGGGCTTGCTTGATGCCTCTTAAGCACCATGTCAAATGTCCTTTATTTCCCGAATATGAAGTTGTGAATCATGTTGTCATACCCACTTAGAGCTAAGCCATATCAAAGCTCAGCGGGTTGAAATACCCTTGCCCACGGTAAGTGACTGGCCACCATGGGAATCTTACACCCAAGGTCTGATTGCTTGCTGTTTAGTTATTTGAAGTAAGGATGCTTCAGAGAGGAAGAGGTGACAGAATGCTACAAAGACCGACCCACATGGGAGCTCAGCGTCAAAAGGACAAGTTGAAGGGGCTTGTCCCTTGCCCACAGCTTGGCACATGCCTAAGACACCCGTTGACAGACCAGAGAGCTCACCTGCAGTCCCTTCTCGCCTGGTGACTGAAACCCTGCTCTCTGCCACTCACTGGGAAAGTCGGCGCGTGCCTGCTGCACTGCGCACGTGTGCCGTTGCTAATGAAGCCCGCGACAGTCTGAGATGTAAGCAGCCTGAGAGATGGTTAGCAGGGGTCCTTACTCACATCAGTTTCATGCACGGTACAGAGCATCACATGAGAACATATTGACCCATTGTTATCACACACAGTGAGGAATAACGAGAAGAGAAGCGCACCCCTCCCCAGCTCCTTTCTAAGCACGCATTATCCTGAGATCTCAGGTCACCTCTCGCCACCCCCAGAAATTTTAATATCTCCCCCACACAGAAGAAAAATCATTTACAGGCAGAGAGGGATAGGAGGCCCTATGGAAATAAGTTATATTTTGGTGTTTTTCCATTTTCTGGCTCTCCCACATATGTTCTTGTATCTGATGGAATTGGGTAGCTCTAATGAACTGAGCTTTGGAGATTATGAAATTGACTACTGCCATCCTTCCCTTTTTAGAGAGGAGGTTAAATGAGCCTCCTCAGCCAAGGTCACCCAGCCAAGCAGTAGTCAAGTCAAGATCTTTATCTGTGTTTCTTCAAAAGCAGCACATCATGATCTCGGGATTTTTAATCCACGCTTTTAAAATCTAGAATCTCATAAAAACTTTTAAAGCTCCAACGCTGGGTGATATTTGAGCTATTTTGAGGGGAATGGTAATTGACATTTAAAGATATCATGTCTCCTAGCAACCAGAGGAGTTCCGCGGAGTTCACTTCATCTTCAAGAAGACTCACACCCGGAACCAGGCTGAGTGACACCCGGCTGCTCCCTTGCCTGAGTTCTCAGGGACTACTGTGAGGCACAGTGCATTTTGCTGATTCTGAAGGAAAAGAGGGTGAGAGATGGGAGGTGACTAATACACATGTCATCAACCAGAGATGCATTGAAAAAACATCCTTGCCTTTTCCTTGGAACTGTGGGGGCCAGGGCGCAGCGAAGGATGCTGGAAGAGCAGAATCGAACCCTGCTTACATCTTCCCCAGAGTGAGAACACGAATGTTGGATACTGTCCCTCAGACTCTCTCACGTCCAGACCTGGTGTTATTCTGAGTAATCTGCTCTTTTCTCTTCAGCTAGAGAAACACGTCGCTTGCCTGCCTTCTCCGTAACAGAAGTTTGGGTGTGTGAGCTTGATTCCCCACCCCAGCGCAATCCCCAGGGCTGTCTATTATGTGTCTGTTCACAGATGGGTTCAGCCATCTTTGTACAAGTATAACAAGCCCAAGGAAGACAATTGTTTCTAAAAAGCAGAGATACATCTTCAGTCTCAGAACCCGAACTCTTCAGTGTTTCCAGTTCCAGAGTTGCAGCAGGTGATTTTAGCCAACTTCAACCTTCATTCTTGAAAAAGAAAAGAAGAGCCGGGTGGTGGTGGCACACACCTTTAATCCCAGCACTCAGGAAGCAGAGGCAGGTGGATCTTTGTGAGTTCGAGACCAGCCTGGTCTACAAGAGCTAGTTCCAGTGCAGGCTCCAAAGCCACAGAGAAACCCTGTCTTGAAAAACCAAAAAAAAAAAAATCATCTCTCTCTCTCTCTCTCTCTCTCTCTCT
>JAQHUG010000050.1:8114073-8131138 GCA_028555095.1 Dicrostonyx torquatus | reverse complement strand
ACACACACACACACACACACACACACACACACACACACACACACAGACTTCTCTCCTGGGGAAGTACGAACGTTGTAGATTTGTAGGAAATGCTAGTCTCAACTTCTTTACTGCTTGCCTTCCAACTTCTGCTCTCTCTGAGGCCCTTCAACTTTTACTGCTGTTTAAGCCTTCTCCCTCTTTCTGTTGTGAGCTGTTTATAAAGCAAGCAAAGACACAGAAAATGTCAACAGGATTCAGAAGAAATCTAAGTGTTGATGCTGTCTCCTGCAAAACCATCACTGATTAAGCCTCAGGGATCGAACTGTGCTCACTCCCAGAGGCCCAGAGCTCAGGGGAGAACTTCAGGTTCCGAGCTACAATCTCCAGCCAGAATCCTGCTGTCCTGAAGGACAGACCCTCCATCTGTCTTCCCTCAGACCTTGCAGTGTCACAGCTGGTCCTCAGGGACCAGAGCAAGCAGCTAGCCTCAGGGCATGGGTGCAGAGGTGTGTCTTGTTTTGTCTCCCCAGGTGTGGCAATTCACGCCCATAATCTCAGCACTTGGGAGGCAAGGACAGGAGGATTGAGTTTAAGGCCAGCCTTGGCTACAAGGAAAGACCTTGTCTTAAAATAGCAAAATAATAAAAGATAAAACTAAACAAATAAAGAAAAAAGAAAGGAAGACGAGAATGTATTTATCTGTCGATGGCTGTCACCCGGACTCTCAGATTCATCTCTGGATCTATAGACATTTTGAGGACCCACTAGAGTCCACTTCTACCACCCAAGAGACTCCTAAAATTTGTGAGAGAATCTTGCTTATTTGAAGCTGCACATTTTTTAAAAAAAATTGTTTATTTTACTTTATATGCATTTTGTCTGCTTGTGTGTTTATGTCCCACGTGTGTGTCACGTGCTCACAGAAGTTAGAAGAGGGCATTGGCTCCTCTGGATCCTCAGACTGTCGTGAGGTGTCTTGAGAGTATTGGTCACCAAACGTGGGCCTTCTGTCAGAGCAACAAGTGGCCTGAGAGGCTGAGTCATTGCTCCAGCCTCCGATTATTTATTATCTGAGTGTAACTCGGTGTATTGGCAAAATGGCCCAGAAAGACAAGGAGAGCCAGCATGGAACGACAAACAGAAATCGTTTGATGTAGAAGAGCAGGTAATGGAGGCTTGGGCCTTTTAGTTTGCAAGCAAAATGCAAGAGAATTGAAAGCTGCGCTTAAGCAGTGTGGGGCTGATGGGGATTTCCTAGCCCTGCCATTTCCAACTAATTGGGCAAGTGCCTTGCTGCTCTTCGCTTACTTCCTCATCTTTCAGACATGTACCATTTGGCCGTCTGGACCAAAGAAAGTGATGCACGCCGGAGAGCCGCACAGTCCAGTTTAGGCAGAATTTAGTGTAAGGCTAGTGCCAAACTTGCAGGTAAATATACCATGGGATTGATGATTGCAGCCACACCTAGCTCTAAAAATGGTCCTCAGTCCACTGTGCACGGCTCCTGGGAGGCCACGTTTCTTCCTCTCGGAGTTCAGTTCTAGGAAGTCAGTGTGTCACTCCCAACATGGACCCAGCTATCAACACGTGCTTCTTGCTTTCTGATCACCCACGAGCTCCCCAAGAAGTTGAGGAAGTCCCTGAGTCTTGCCACCAGGATTAAATAGGAGCAGTTGAGCCGGCTTATACCTCTGTGGGGGTCTCTGCTTGGGGAAAGGAGTCGGGAGGGGATTGGGGATGTGCAGGGTGACTTGTTTGGAAAAGAAAAGTAAGAAAGCAAGAGAATGGTTCTCTGCCTTTATCATGCGACTTTGCACATCTTTAAGTATTGGCCCACAGCAGCCTTGCAAGATGTCCAAAGAGTTCCAAGGATACAAAGTGGCTGAGCGAAATAATCTAGGTGCATGGGAACCACGCGATCCGAAAAAGGGCCATTCGTGTGGGCAAAACCAGCCAAGCAACTGGTCAATAAAAAACTTGAACATCATGACTTATAGCCAGAGATAGGCCTTTGAGTCCTTCGGAAGGACTCAGTACTGATGCGGGGGAATGGTTTAAACCTATAGTGTGAAGTTTTAAAAACGTACAAGGCAATGCCAGAAGGTAGGCAAGAAACACCAAATCTACTTTTTTTCTGAATCGAATAGATTATGTTCCTAAAAATATAATTATCACTTTAATAATTATTATTAATATTTAATAACATATAAATAAATATTATAATCATTGTAAACATTAGCTAGAGCAGTGGTTCTCAGCCATCCTAATGCTTCGACCCTTTAATACAGTTCCTTCTGTTGTGATGACGCCCCCAACCCTAAAAATTCTTTTGTTGCCACTCTATAACTGTAATTTTTCTACTTTTATGAATCATAATGTAAACATCCAGGTTTCCAATAGCCTTAGGGGACCACTCTGAAGGGGTCAGTTGACCACCAAGGGGGTCGTGCCTCACAGGTTGAGAACCTCTGATCTAGCCGCTCCATGTTCCCAAGGAAAGGGTTTCAGTTGCAGGCCAGGGTAAATACGATTCTAAGAAACAAGGGTTGCCACTGCTGGGACATCCTGATGTGTGAAGGGTATTTCAGACTGAGGAGGTTGGCCCCCACACTGTCCCTTGGTCAGCAGGTCTCCCCAGCCTTCCAGACAAGGAAACTGAGGCCACGGAGAGGGGATGACCTTTTTAACGAACTCAGTCAACTTGCTGGTCAGGGCACAACTGGGAAATCAAGCAAACATGGAGTGCATATTAGTTTAGTTACTTTTCTATTGCTGTGATAAAAACACCATACCAAGATACTTTATTTTTTAAAAAGCATTTAACTGGACTTACAGCTCCAGAGAGTTATAGCCCATAGAAGTGGTGTAGAAGCCAGCGGGCAGGAACAGCTGAGAGCTGGCACAGCCTGGAAACCCATTGGTCTCCATCTGGTCCTGCAGAAGTCACAGACCACAGCCTGGCCTGCTGCTGGGGCAGGAAGGACAAAGGAGAAACCCCAGGCCTTTTCCTTATTCTTGCCCTATACTAGGATGTCCAGCACCCCAAGTGGTGGAGACAGCTGGAGAAAGTGGGAAATGTGACCCACGAAAGAGTAGGGATAAAAGGAGGGGCTACTGTGAGCCAATCAAGCCTTGAGTTCTCCTTTATCCAGGGGTCTCCCTGGAAACACGTGCTCTCCTGGTGGTAATCATAGGAACTGCTTTCTCATGTGTGAATTATGTTGTATTTTGTCAACAAAATTCTCCTATTGGGTGGAGGCTCACACACAATGCAACCCTCAATCAGCCCTTCTAAAGGGCAAGGATTTCTCCAGTGTTGCTTGAATTTCCATAGAATGAGTGTGTTTGTGTGTTTCTTTTTCTTCATGGGGTAGGGGTCATCATGGAGGTGCAGGCATCCTAAATGTTCACCTTTGTGGTAGACACGTTGCCAAGGACGGATTTACGTAGCTAAGGGCTCAAACCCCTTGACATAGCAACTGACCCCTCCCCAGCACCGAAGTTATCCCAATCAGTTGTCAGACAAACCCATGAGCTTGTTTTATATATATGTGAATCCAAGATGAACTCCTAAGCATACCCCTTGCCAGGAACAGTAGTCCCCAGACCTCTTCCTAGGAGAACTCCAGTTCTAGTGATGTGCCAGACAGGGCTAACAGTCAAAACAATTAACAGCTAGCTTCCCAAGTAGCTGATCTAGTGGGAAGCTGGCATGCTGTCAGATCACTGCCCCCAAGAGAGCCCCTGTATCAGGAATTCACTTTTAGCTATTGCATTCTCTGAGTGGTAGTAGGGACAGGTGGGGACAGTAGAGCGGTTAAACCCTCGTGGCAATCTCTCTGCCTACAGTCTAACACTTGGCTTTACCAAGAGGGTCATCAAACGGGATGCCCACTGACGGCATGCCAAGTTCTTCGAAGTGCCCTGGCGAAGGATCCTAGCTGCTGACTCCAATCTGTCCCCACATTTGCTTTTTCCCCAGGCCAGTGGCCGGTACCCGTTCTAGACCCCCAGACCCTCCAACACGTGCTTAGGTCTCTGTCCCAGCACAGTGCAACACAACACGCAAAGAGGGATGTGGGTAAGGATGCTCATGGAATGGCTGAAAGGTTGCACAGCTCGCTCTCTCTCCCTCGAGGTTTTTTTATTTTTTATTTTTTCCAAGATCTTCCAAAAAAAAAGCAGAACCTGCGCCCAGACAGGGCAAGCATGTCACCAGGTTCTGCTTTCGCTGTGTGTTAAGTGGAAATGATTAGGCAAGCCGAGGAGTAAGAGATTCCTCTCTGCATTTCCTCTGTGGTGGGGGTGGTCCTGCGCACTCAGACTGACGCTGCAAAGTGTGAAGGCTCGTGCTCATCACCCCAGCATCGGAGTAAGCTTTGACGGCCTGCCAGCTTGGTTAACCCACCCAGAATGTGGCTGAAGACGCCACTTTCTGGAGGCGTGTGTGTGTGTGTGTGAGAGAGAGAGAGAGACAGAGACAGAGACAGAGACAGAGAGCACCTGTTGCAAGTGCCCATGGTGGTTTTGCCATTGGCTGTAATAATTGAAGTAGTTCCATATCTGCCTCTTGTGACTGACAGCTGACCTCATCACCACTAGGGCTCCTTGACCACTTTGTCCTGAGATGAGTATGTAACTCTGGGTGCAATCAGTAATCTTAGGGGGAGCTCATTCTTTTCAATTTCTTTTGAAAGAAAATGTGTGCTTGTGTAGAGGTGTGTGGGGTGCATATGTGGAGACCCCTCGAGGAGGACACTAGGCGTCCTGCTCTCTCACTCTCTGTTTTCATCTCTTGAGACAGGGTCTCTCGCTGAACCTGAAGCTAGCCAGCTGCCACCAAGTCTAGTGACCCCCTCACCCCAACACTGGGATTACAGACTTTTATAATCATGTCAGGCTTTTTACATGAATGTCGGGGATTTGAACTCAGGCCCTCATGCTTGTGCAGCAAGCACTCTTACCCACTGAGCCATCTCCTCAGTTCTTTCCATTTGACAGGTGAACAGACTTTCTCAGCTCTCATTGGCCACAAGGTAGAGTAGCCTGGCTGCTGGCCCTGGCACTTCCTAGCTGGGCACTCTGCAGGATGCAGAGTAAACTATGCTAGGTAAACTTAGTTGTTTCCATCTGTCAGACGTCTTCGAATCTGGTTGCATTTTAGCATCTCCCGGGATGCTTCCTAAAAGTACTAGTCCTTGTGACTCTCCCCAGATCCACCATCAGAAGCACTAATAATGCAACTGGAGAGTGGGTCTTAATTTCAATTCTCCAGATGAGTGTAACAAGTAGCCAGGGTTTAGAACCACTGCCTGAGACCTTCAGTTGTCTTACCTGTAACAGTGGCAGCTGTCCACCTCCCAGGCTATGGGAGTAGGTCAGGTGTCATAGTCTCAGTTCCCATTGGTTATTTAGTCATGTGATTGTGGACAAGCTACTTAATGTTTCTTAGTCTTGGGTAGCATCTTGACTCAGGTGGCTTGTGAAATTTCAATTTGGAGACTTGGATGAGGCACTTGGATAGAGCGCTTCTTCCCGACTCTTGGTAAGCACTCAATACATAAGCATTATAGGTCAATGTTAGTAGGGAGAAGGCATTCCCAAGGTTGTCTGGACACTGGAGCACACACCACTGTGGCTGCCTTAGGATGATTTGGCATTGGAACCACATTTCTATGGTTCCCCAGTCCATAGAAATAAAAAAAAAACAAAGATGGAGCTTAAATTATGGGGAAGAAGAAAAAGGATGGATCTAGGAGATGTAAAACTAAGAAGTATTGTTCAGAAGGAGGAAGGGGCAGTTCTGATGAACTTCTTCGGGGAGAACTGTTGGAAGCCAGTCTAAGATAATCAGTGGTAGGCTTCCCCAGAAGCTGACTAGGGTGAGGTGAGTTCTGAACCGGGGTGGAGGTACTGGAATGAGCAGAATACCTCAGACTTTATATCTTAGCTGGGGAAAGTGGGGTGCCTCAATAGCTCGGGAATGAAGACTACTTCACTACCTGAATCCACCTTATGTGGATGCTCTGAGGTCCCCATGGCTTTGGGGTATCTGCATCACGTGGAGCATCTGCATCATGTGGAGCATCTTCATCATGTGGAGCATCTGCATCATGTAGAGCATCTGCATCACATGGAGTATCTGTACCATGTGGAGCATCTGCATCATGTGGAGCATCTGCATCATGTAGAGCATCTGCATCACATGGAGTATCTGTACCGTGTGGAGCATCTGCATCATGTAGAGCATCTGCATCACGTGGAGCATCTGCATCATGTAGAGCATCTGCATCACGTGGAGTATCTGTACCGTGTGGAGCATCTGCATCATATGGAGCATCTGCATCAGCTGCCAGCACACAGCTGGGACTCTGCAAGGCTAACCCTTTGCCCCGGGCAGCTTGGAGGCCTGGGAGTGCAATATCTGGCCCAATAAATGGAGCTCTGGATTCCGCCTCCTCAAAAACTGAAGTCTCTTCTAATAACTCCTCCAAAAGGAGGCAGAGGAGAACTTTTGCTAGTGTGAGCTCAGAAAGGAGAAACCCATTGTCTTTCCCGGGTGACACTTCATGTTTTCCAGCACAGACTTTATTTAGCCATACTCAGAAAGCCAAGTGACTTCCCTTGGGGCTTTTTTTTTTTTTTAAATCCCATTGCAAGATTATGTCATGTTGATGAGCTCAAGAGCTTGAGATGGAAAAGGCTTCCCAAGGAGGGTGGGTGTGGTTGGGCCTGGGCCTCTGTTCAGGGTCTCCTGGTCTGGGAAAGCTACTCGCTCTGTAACGTCATATGAGGCCTCACTTGTGGGACAGGAGGAAACCATTGTTACTTATGAAGTGTGTGTGTGTGTGTGTGTGTGTGCGCGCGCGCGCGCGCGCGCACATGCGCACACGCATGCCCGGTTGTCCGGACTTAATTTAACATTTGCTACTCTCATCGTCAAACTCAGTAACTAGATCTTATAGCTTGGCTGAGAGCATTCAGCAACCATTCGTCTCTATCCTGGTGCACTCAGAAATGTTTGAGTGAGGACTGGTAATCTCCCCGTGTTCCCTGAGTCTGAACCAGTTAAGATACATCTTCTAGCCACTCCCCGTGGGGACATACATGCATTTCAGTGTACCACGAAGGGAGAGTTACATTGGTAAATGATGGGGATTCAAGCTCTGATTGGACCTCTCTCTGCTGAAAAAGGAAGCTGTAACCTCACCCACCATTGCAGAATGACAAGCAATATAGCCAGTAAGGAAACACAGAGTGTCAACTTACAGAGAGCAACCACTTCTAGGCTAAATAACACACCCCTGGGATGTATTTAGAAAACCATCCATTCTAACTTGAAGTCCAGTTGAGCAACACTGTGTACTTAAGACAAATGCATTAACATAGGCTGGACCTAATGGCTTCAGATAGTAAAAAGAGCCTTAAAACAAGGACAACACCATGATGGTCCAATATCACTGGACAAGAACCTTGCAGACACAGAGGAAGAGGCTGTGTCATTGAGTCTCTTCGGCAAACCCTGGTTAAGAATCGCTGGCAGGATTCGGAGGGTATGTGTGTGAGGTGCCTGTGTCAGCTCACAACTTATAGTCACGACCCTCTTATCAGTAATTCCACCTTCTTCGCTGAGTTCTCCAAGATTCCTCTGCTCACACAAATTAGCAGTAGTGTGACATTTACCGATGGTCCTCAAGGGAATGTTAGACATAGGTCATATTACCCAACAGTCAGGAACTGTGAAAGACTGGTTAGAAAACTTTCCCTCCTCTTACAGTGTTTTCTCAATATCTTCGCTTGGGCTTTCTTTCCCTGTGTTCTTCCCCAAATAGGGAGGGAATAACAGAGGGAAGACAGGAGAGATGAAGGATGGGAAGACAGGAGGGAAGAAGGATGGGAAGAAGGAAGGGAGGAAGAATGGGAAGAAGGAAAGGAAGAAGGGTGGGATGAAGAATGGGAAGAAGGAAAGGAAGAAGGAAGGGAAGAAGGATGGGAAGAAGGAAGGGAGGAAGGAAGGGAGGGAGAATGGGAAGAAGGATGGGAGAAAAGAATGGGAAGAAGGAAGGGAAGAAGGATGGGAAGAAGAAAGGGAGGGAGGAAGGAAGGGAAGAAGGATGGGAAGAAGGAAGGAAGGAAGAATGGGAAGAAGGAAGGGAGGAAGAAAGGGAAGAAGGATGGGAAGAAGGAGGCATGAAAGAATCCCTTGCAACTGCTAACTGTTTAATAACTCTTGGTAGAGAGGATGATGCGTTCTGACGACATGCCCTGGTCTCCTAGCCTTCCCAACCAGGTCCAGATGCACAAGCCCTCCCTCTTCTGAGGCAAAACCCTTCGCCTCCTGGCAGGAAGCAGCCCCGGCACAGAAGCACACCTTTACTTAAACATTCCCGAGCTTCTTGACTTCTCTCCCTCCTCAGTTTTCTCCTCTGCAGACGGGGCTGTTCCTCACAGGTCTGAGAACCACGGAAACAAGGTGTAAGCAGGGAAGTCCCTGACGCTTCCCAGCACGGCTTCAGGTGTGTCTCGCACTGCCATCCAGACGAGTTCACGATAGGATGCTTGCTCCTAAGAAGAGCAGCCGTCCACCATTAGCTACCTACTGCCTAGGCAGCACGGTTTCATACCTGTGTTACCTCTGAGGCTGGCAGACTCTGTGAGAGGCAAGTACTGTGGTGGACCAGGAAGTGTGAACTGGGAAAGAAAGATTTGAATTCAATCTGTCCCTGCTGTCTGTGTCAGTGACAGGCTTCAAATCCTGATCTTTATACGGAATGGCTCTAGTGCCTCTGGGCTGCAGTGTAAGTTTGGGCTGTCTCTGAAGTTAAGCCCTAGGCCTGAGTCATCTCTTCATTACCTGGGCCCTGGAGGTGTAAAACCCTCTGCTTTTTTGTACCTAACAGATGTCAATATATTTGCTGTTTTATTTTCTTCTTAACATTCGAAGGAAAACATGATTAGGACCCTCTGGTAATCTGGAAATTCACGTGTGACCTCGGAATGTTACAGTTTTCACTATGCTTTGGTTCCACAAAGTTAATTAACTGTTCCACATCTTGCATAGGGGTGCAGCCCCCTCCAGGGGGTCCCTCAAGGGGGACAGCCTGGCCCCTTGTTCGCAGTTAATTCTCAATTAAACCAAATGCCTAAACAGTCTCACAGAACCGTCAAAGTCAACGGCAGAGCCACAGGGAACGAAGGGTGTTCACAGTAGTCAGGCATGGTTCAGAAAGACAATACTGTCCATGACCCTGACAGGCTGTGGATCTGCCTGGGCTGCCATGTGAAACTCTCCCTGCCTGGGAAGACAGAACAAGAGATGATGAATCCACTGCCCAGAGCCGTGGTATGTGCTATTTCAAAGCTGCTTGGCTCATGCACCCTGCACAATCGAGCAGCCCACTCTAATTTGTCACACCAGAGGCTGCCTTCTTAGTAAACAGTGGTCCACACTTCTGTCACTTCTGACTCACCACTTAGTGTTCAAACTGAAATGCCAGCGCTGTCCTGAGTACAGTATGCAGCGTGAAACCAAGTGGGCTGGGTGACAGTGGCACTTCCCGTGGAAACTTGCACATCTTGCATAGGGTGCAGCCCCCTCCAGGGGGTCCCTCAAGGGGGACAGCCCGGCCCCTTGCTCGCAGTCACCTTCTTCTCTCAGTGAACCCCTTCTCCTTCTAGCTGAGGAAACAGAAGAAGGGTTGGTTCGGTGCATTGACCAAAGTCCCACGAGTCTGTTTCACAACCTGACTGTATCGCTCACGACAGCCCCCACTTTGTCCCACGTTCGTCTCCTCCCCCAATCAAACACATCACCATAGCCTCTTCCGTTTGACACACTCCTTCCCTTTTCTTATCTTTGTGCACGTGTCCCTCATCTTGCCAACCATAACTCTTCCTGCGTGGCTGGCCAGACATCCCTCCTAGACCCAACTCAAGCATTCCTACCTCTGACAAAGCCTTGTGAGCCAAGTGTCCCTACGCAGAAGAGACCTCCCCCATTAAAGAACAGCTGACCCCTTTGCACCCCGTGCCATGCATGTTGTTATCACACAGCTGCTTGTGGCATTGGGTCCCACAACTCATTAGAAATATGAATCGAGAAGCCGCTAAAACTGCACTCGGGCACAAATAACCAAAAGTCCAGCTAATCAATAGCTGAGAAAACTGGGGACTATCTATTTTTAAAAATACATTTTATGGAGAGCTGAAGTTGCTATGACAACTTCAAAATATCTTTGGGTTCTTGTTTGTTTTATGATAGCGTTGGCTGGCCTGGCACTTACTACATAGACCCAGTGGCCTCAAACTCATGGAGATCCACCTGTCTCTGCCTCCTGGGTGCTGGGATTAAAGATGTGTACCACCACAGCACACCCAAGTTGATATCTTGAGGGCCCCAGTTCCCTTCCACATTTCTGTTGCGCTGTCTTTGTCCTGTGGCTGTTTTCCTTGGGACTGTCACCCAGTGGTCTTTAAATGTCCCGTTCTTTACTATATCCAGGCAGGTAAAAAGATTGATCCAGTGCCTGATAAGGTGTCAGTACCCAAATCTGTTCCTCTTAGAGTGGTCTTCTCTTTTCACTGGTCAGAATGGGATTATCTGGATATCACTATTTACAGAAAGAGGAGATGAGATACACTGTTTGGTTGGATATACCAAAATGCCAAAGATAGCCAGGGTTTGCTTAGCAACACAGAAGAGAAACGTTCGTATTGGATAGGCAAGTATCAGTGTCCACCGTGTGCAGGGATTATGCTTCTTTCCCAGTCTCTCTTTACGGCTTAGTAGAGAGCACAACAGATAGCAAATACTCAATAAATAGAGGAACAGCAGAGAAATGACCTGGAGTTTTGTGATGTCCCAGTCCAGTGTCATTTGCACAGTGAGTCCGCATGTCTGTATTTTCAGACACGGGGATGTTTGGGAATGCAGGAAAACAAGATGACAAAGAAGAACACCTCGAGGGGACTCCAGACAGATATTCACGCCATAGAACTGGGCATGCTCAGAAAAAAATATCCAGGAGGCTTGACGGGGGCGAGGGGGTGTTAATTTTCCTGATATATATGGCTGCCATGAGTTCCTCTTCCCAGTTGGTAACAGGTGGTTTCAAGAGCCTCACTGGGTCCTTGGGGAATCTCATCCCCCACTCTCAATGGAAGGTCTTCCGCTACAGTGTGGACTCCCATTTAGCCACCTCAGACAGTGGCCTACTTCTGTAAGCCATGGCCATTTCCAGGTTCTCAAGGATATAAATAATCTTACGGTGAATATCTTTGAGAACAAATTCAGGTTCATCTTGCATCTGACTGGATTTCTTAATCTTCTTCATCTCCATGGTAAAGAATGGGAATTCTGGGGGAAAGACTGAAGCTCTGTAAAGTTTCTACGGGGTTGCTGGTTTATGATCCCTTGGCAGGAACCTAAGTTTGCCTTGCCCCTGCACTGACGGCCCTCTCTTTTGAAAGTTTCAGTTGTCATGTGGTCATTCCCAGGGCCGTCTTTCTTCCTTTCCCAGAGCAGAGCAGAAGCAAAGATGGAGGGCGTGTGACCCTATCATTTTCCTGTTCCAGCATGTGAGAATAAATTTCTGTCTGGGAAGACTGGGGATCATAGTCTATGTATATAAAAATGATGTTTATTAAATACTTGGTGCAGAAGTTATGGGATATCCTATGGGCCCGTTAGTGTCTGGGGAATTTGTTTTAACTTTTCTCTGTCGTTCACCAAATCATCAAATTCCGTCAGTTCTTCCTCCTGGGTATTGCCATCATCTTCGTGGGAATGGTTGTGCGTGGAGATTGGTAGAAGGGGTTAAGCCAGAGCCTCCTGCATATTAGGCAACCAACTCTACCACCCAGCTGTGTTCAGCTTTGCCCTTCTAATTCACCTTTCTGATCTTGTGCTCACCACGACCCCACCCTTCCCGCTTGCTGTCTATCGCCGAACACCCATGCCTTCAACTCCTCCTCCGTTCAGTCCCAGTCCTTCTAAACACTCACGGCCATACCCCAACCTAGATGCATCTCTTGATCCAGACCCATTCCTACCCACAGTAGTTCCCCACACACCACAGCCCCTCATGCCCACATGCCAATGAGGGGTCCACAGATAAGATCCAGTGCCAGGAGGCCTTTTGTTTAGCCCTCCGTACTTCCCTCCCTCCTGACGGATCTCAGGCCCATCTCAGTCACATCCTCCTTTTATGTAGAGGTGCAGGGACACTCATGCCTTACACATCCTCCCTCTCAACTTCAAATGGCAAATTTACATTTTCTGTTAAAATTCAACTTGTAGAAAGGTGCAGGCTATTCTCTCCTTATGTCTCAGGCTGGAGGTCCCTTCTGTGTGTCCTCAGAACCTGATACACTCACCGCTTCTCCGCGTTGTACGCGTGGGTTCAGTTGGCTCTCAGTCTTCGATTGTTCTGTGAAGGATCCCACAAGAGCTAGGCCTGGGTACTCGTCACTACCGTCTCTCCAGCCTGAGACTGGGTGGTGCTAGATTGGTACTCTATGGTGGTTTACTGCGTAGAGAGCTGATGGTCACTCGGATGTTTGAGGAGGGACGAACGCTGGTAGAGCAGTGGTCCTCAACCTGTGAATTGTGATGGGGTGGGGGGGGCGGGCGTCAAATGACTTTTCACAGGGGTCGCCTAAGACCATAAGAAAACACGAATGTTTACATTATGATTCATAGCAGTTGCAAAATGATAGTTATGAAGTAGCAATGAAAATAATTCTATCAGGTTGGGGGGCGGGGTCACCACAACATGAGGAAAACTGTATTTAAGGGTCACAGTCTTAGAAAGGTTGAGAGCCACTGTGGTAGAGGATATATATTGGAGGGGACTCCCTCCAGGTGTGTAAACTGGACTGTCAGTTTTCCTGTGTTATAGCCACGTAGCCCACGTGACTTTCCTTCCTGATGAGACCATGGTACACCTGGACATTCTGTGGCTCACAAATACAGCTCTTCTCCCCTGGGATATTGCTTTGCTTATGTGTGGAGAATCAGCTGAGAATCTTACTGTTGGGTAAGATGTCAGGGGTGAGAACATTCTTGCTTCAATAGCTATGTGTCCACTCTGTCAGTTACTAAGAGTTTATAGTGGACTGGTCCCTAGGTAACTTATTACATGCATTTTCTCCCTTCATTTATATATATATGTATATGTATGTATATATACATATATATGTACACACATATATACATACATGTACACATACATATACATATATACACAAACCCTACAAGTGTGATGGTCTTTTTTTCCCCCAGCCTATAAACGAGCCTCAAGATTTGGAGAGCAAGGAAACCTGCCACCATAAAGCGAACAGCTCCAAACTGATCTATAACATTTTCCAGGACTACCTGGTACCGTTGCAAACAGGGCCAGCCCTCCTTTGCCTGCAGTGAGGCAGATAGACTCCACCCTGGTTCCCATCTTCCAGGTATGGACACGGAGCCCGAGGGCTAACAATTTACCTAAGCACTCTTGCTTGGTTGCTTAGGCCGGTGGAACAGGAGTCTGCTGTTTCTGGTGCTGATCCAGCTCCTATATAGAGAACTCAGGGGAGTGCCTCTTGGGTTTGTTTGACAAGCATTCACGGTCTCTCAAGAGAGCAGGCTGTTGTGGTCCTGCAAACCCCATTCTAGCAGACCCCCTCGTGCCAGCGTTTCAGGGAAACAGCTCCCTCTTTAGGCAGACTCGGGGAATGCGGTCAGAGCAACAGCCGGTAAGAATCCCTCCCCCATCCTTTTGGATTAGGCTATTGGGGCAATTGTGTTGTCTAAAAGCTGTTTTATGGAGTGACCGAGCCCTGCTTTGGGTGGCTGGTACTCACTTACACATCACCTCGGTTCTGTGTAATTCCCGTCTGCGAGAGGATCTGTCTCCCTCAGAATCAAAGGGAAGAGAAGATGTCGGTGATGGTTACAGAGACTGCAGAGGGAGTTTATGGGTACCCACCTCAAAGAAAAAGCTCCTGTACCTGAGACATCTCCAGGTGGGGTTGTGGGTAGCCTGTCACTGAGCAGGTGGAGGAGGAAGGGGAGGGCTGGGACAGAAGAACAGCACAACATGATCTAAGCAAGGATGAGCGTGTGGGAAAAGCCCAAGTTGGATCCTCCTTTCGTATCCAGCTCTTGAAGCTCGTTATTACACCAAACAGTTGCCTGCTCTACATTCAGGCCCTGGATGATCTGAGGGTCCATATGCACTCCTGGTGAAGCAATGAGAAATGCGCCATTTTCCCCATTGGCACAGGGATTCCCAAGGTCAGCCCTGACCGTTGTGTACCATTGGTCAAATCCTGTTTCTCTATGGACCGGACGGATCATCACTAAAATGGGCCTTTGACCTGGGGAGGAGAGGCACCTCCCGTTGGAGGGCTTCTTAAGGCATTCTCTAAAGGAAGAGGTCATGGCTAGAAAACAATATTTGAAACCTACTGGACCAAATACTAGCTGTGACTTACTTACTCATGCGTGCATTTGTTCAGCAAACACTTACCAAGCGCCTGCTGTGTGCCAGGTGCTCTTGTAACATCCAGGAAGGGACAGCGAACAAAATGCGGATTTCTTTGTACCAAACAAATTATAATTTTAAACTGAGAGCTTTTAGCCCTCTGCCATATGCTTCCTTGCCTTCTTACTTAGAGGGCCACATCCTTGTCCTTAGGGTCAACAAGAATGCATCATTTTGCTCATGAGTTACGCGCTGCCTTCTGCTCATCCCCCGTAAATACACAGAGTTTGACACATGGCGCTCACAGATTCTTGCATGGCTGGAGGTATGTGATTTTTCCTACCAGGAATTAGAACAATTGAGCTGATGAAACAGGCTTGCTTTTTGAAGTGGTTAGTTTATTTATAGGAACTTCTCTGACAGATAAAATAACCATCATGTCTAATGACTCTTGCTGGGTGTAATATTCCTTATAAAAAACAATGACAAGCCATATAAGGAAGTATCAGATGCATCATAATAATTCAGTTCCCATGACATTTATGTGATCTTTCTCAACATCTGTCCACATGTAGATATTGGAGAAAAAGGTCCCTGAGACTGATCGTGGACCCGATCAGCGACAGGTCCTTTTCAGGGCATTCTCATATGCCTTCTCCTGGCTCACTTAATCGTCGGAGTGACCGTGGGGAACTATTTGTCAGTTTCTGGAGATGGTGAAATTGAATGTCTCATGTTTTTCAGAAGCTCACAATGCCAGCAAGAATCCTGCTTTTGTAATCCGTGTCCATTCCGTTCCAAATCCACTTGCTTCCTTTCTACCAGGCAGTCACGCCCCACGGTGTGCACGGTGCCCCGACTTGCTTGGGCACATTTTCAAGGAATTGCTAAAAAAAACCCAGTGACCCCCCCACACACACACTTCTAAGGTGACAAGGGGCTTCTTCCACTCTCTTCCCAGGCGTCACTGAGTGATGACTATACAGCTTCTGACTTAGCACCCCCAAGTTTAGGAATATCAGCATTCTGACGTATGGATGTCTTCACCTCGCCACAGTTGTCTATCAGGCTCACGCTATACTGAGAATGCAAGGTTTTTCGCCTGTAGAGTTTTGCAACAAAGTGGTTAAAGGCATCAAAAAACAAAATGAAATGCAAAATACTTCCATATCATCCATCTAGGGATTTCCCCCCGACGGGAATGAAAAATCAGTGAATAACAGCATGGGTCGAATCTCCAAGGTCTCTATAGTTAAAGCCATCTCTACATAATGTATCTGAAAAGTTAAAGTTTCATACTATTGTGACTTTGCAATAATTTACTTATAGGATGTTTACATTCTACAGCAAAAAATAAAAAATTAAATTCTCAATTCAAAATTCCAATGCCAGGGAATATACTCACATTTGACTTATGGACCAAGAATCTTCTGCTTCTGGCCTGGACCTCGTCCCACCTGCCTTTTCCTCTCCGGTTTGGGAGACTGCATTGGGAATGCTAGTGGCAGAGGTGCGTGGCAGTTACACAGCCCTGTAGAGAACAGGCTTACAGGCCTAACACTGCCAATCCCAAAGCCAAGCATGAGGACTGTGGAGATGGCCCAGTGGGCAAAGTGCTCACTGTGTGGGCATGAGGACCCAAGCCTGTGTGGAAACCTGAGCCCTCTACATGTTCCAGTAACCCAGGGCTGAAAAGAAGAGAAACAGGAAGATTCTCGGGACTGGCTGACTAGCTAGCTAAGCAACCGTGAATTCAGGTTTTCATGAGAGACCCTGTCTCAAAAAATATGGTAGAAAATTATAGAGGAAGATGTTCAGTGTTGACTCCTGGCCTACACACACACACACACACACACACACACACACACACGTATATAATGCACTCTAAACTAAATGTCAAATTATGGTTCCAAAGAATAGACACATAACATACATGGATGTCCATCAACACACCCTCACAACTACCTTTTAATGAATATGTTCATCCAGACATCCATCATTAACAGGCAAAGAACAGTCTTGTCAGGAAACATAAAGAATAAATTCCCCATAAATCCATGTGGAAACAGGGGAATCTATACCTCATGTGGTATACATAAATGAATCAAAAATCTACTAGAGATCCAGCTATAGAAATGCTAGGAGAAAACATACAAGTATTTCTTGTGGCTTTGCCTCTGTTCTAAAAACACAAGGGTCAGAAGAAAAAAAAATTGCATTTCCTCAAAAAGGCTCATTCGGTTCCTCAACTGCGTCAGGACTTCCATCTACCGTGGAGCCCCGAAATGGACTTTTGTCCTTCAAAGACCACCATCCAAAAAGCGAGATGGCAGCCCTCAGAGTGGAAGGACCTGATAAAGGGGCCTTGCCCAGAATACATACTGAAGTCCGTGACTCCACCCTCGTAACAGTTTGATGGGGTCTCCTCCCAATTCCTGTTGGAACTTGGTCCTATTAAGAGGTGGGGCCTGTAAGAGATGATGGAGCTGCCAGTGTTCCACCAGCAAGAGTGGATTGAGCCTGATGAACGAGCCTGAGGAAGCCGGTTCACTTCTCTTTGGCTTTGGAAGAACACTCTACCAACCTGAAGGAGGGTTCATCTGTATTTCTGT
>JAQHUG010000050.1:8064813-8103193 GCA_028555095.1 Dicrostonyx torquatus | reverse complement strand
ATCTGCCACGTAGTGCTGGGAGCTGAAACCAGGTCCTCTGCAAGAACAACAGGTGCTCTTCTTCAGCGAACCATTTCTGCAGCCCCACAGACCCTAGCCTTTATCTTTTGTTATTGTTCTTTGGTTTAAGGGAGGAGCGGTTTAATCTGACTCATGCCTGAAGGGCTACATTTCCTTATGGTGGGGAAGGTGTGGTGGTGGCCATGGCCTCAGGAGCGTGCAGCTGCTTGCTGACACGTGAGTGCGTTAAGAAGCAGAGAAGAGGGGAATGCAGTGCTCTTATGCCATATCTTGACTGTGGTAGTTCTTGCATGATAAATTTGTCAAAATGCACGAAAGGCACTAAAATGTATGGATGCCACTAAGTTAGTAATGCCTCCAGGTTTTTAAAAGCAGGGAGGGGTGCAATTTCTCTGACTTGGTTGCAATTATGTAAGATGGGAACAGTAGCTGTTGCTGATGGCAACATTGTTAAATGCTCTGTGTCAATTTTGCTCGCAGTTACCATGCTCAACTCTTTCATTCTTTATAAACGTTTTCACGTGTCTTTTCTTGGCAGTGTTGAAGACCATGCTAAGCAAGTATTCTACTACTGAATTTCAATCTCCAGGCCTTTCTATGGTGAGGGGAGCCTACAGGAGACATGGATCTCACTGTGCAGGCCAGCCTGGAGATCACTTCCCACCTCCTCCTGAGTGTTGGGATTATCCGTTTGTTCCTCTGAGCTTGACTTTCTTTCATTATTTAAAAAATGAATAACCCAAAAGGCTACAGACTATGACATTTAATTCCTTCCTTTCCAGTTTAACTTATTTTCCTGTATTGGTTAAGACAGCCAAGCCAATGCTGACCAGGACCTATGAAATCCGAATTCTCTTTTCATCCCTAAACTGTTAGTCATCTTTCTACTACTATGAGAAAAAAAAATACCCAAGGAAACCCAACCAAAAAGTTTATTTTGGTTTCTAGTGTCAGAGCTCCCAATCTATGGATGCTGGCTGATTCTGGAGCCTGAAGTGGGGTCCAGTACCATGGTGAGATGCCCACGAAGGCTCACATCATGGAAGCAGGGAGGAGAAACCACAAAGGAGGGCCAAGGTCTCAATATGCCCTCGAAGAACTTGCGGCCAATGACCTACTTCTTCTTGCATTTAGACACCACCTACTGCAGGTTAGACCACTTCCAGATGGAAACGTCAGGGTTAACCGAGCCTTCAACAGAAGTGTCTGTGAGAGGCACTTGAGATCCGAACTGCTGCATAGTGCTCACATCTGTAATTCCAGCACCTAGAAGGCGGGAACAGAAAGATGGCGGGAACAGAAAGATGCCGGAAGCCCAAGGGCATGAGGTTGACTCCCTCATGCCTCCATATAGATCTTGTCCATAAAATTTTGGACTGAGTCAATAAATAATTCATTCCTTTTCCAGGAGTTAAAAAGTACACATAATTGTTTCCGTTTCCTCAATCATGTTACTAGTTTACATTTTAATACCTCTATTTACTAAGAAGGGAGAACGTAGCTCATATCTAGGAGCGTGAAGGGTGAAGGTTTATTCTGCAGAGTTTAGGATGTGGGTAGAGAAAACTCAGAAGTCTAGTAGCACCCAGAACCTTCTAGCAGGAAGTTTCCTCTGGCGACATAGGTGGCTGGCTGGCTCCAAGTGTGGTTCAGTAAACTTTTGAAAATTCTGTTCTCGGGGAGAGCGGGGGAGATGCTCTGTTTAATGAATAAAGGCAAGGGCTTTGGATTTAGAGGACTCAGTTTAAGTCTCCAGCTCAACAATTAGTACCTGGGTGGCCATGGATACATCATTTAACCTCTCTATTTTTGGAGGCATTGTCTCTGGATTACAGATGGAAGTAGGTGGCTTTGAGTGCCCGGCACACAATAGATTCTCAAAAATGTCAACTGCTATTCCAATAGCAGTTGCTTAGGCATAACCTGACGTAATAAATAGGTTCCAGCATGAGAGGGCACTTAGAGGAGTTTTTCTGGGTTTTGTTTGCCTTTCGATTTCTATCAGGAGGGGAAAATATGTAATTTTTAAAATGTAGCGATGGAGATAGGAACAAAGGGAGCCATGACTCATGCCTCGCCATTTACATCACTTGTTTATTATTTCGTGGTCGGCAATACTTCAGACAGTTATATAATCGGTCCTCTTTGGGGGACTGTCAGGATGTGACATCCGGAAAACCAAGAGGGCACGCTTTGTGTGAGATGCAAGGTAAGGTAGGAAAAAGAGATGCTTCATCCCCCCCCCCCCCAGTAGCATGGTGGAGCACAAGCCTAGGCACTGCCTGGGATACAGCCTTATCCTCTGGAGCTGTGCTTGCTGTATACACCTTTGAGCCCCTCTCGGTCCAGCTCGCTCCCATACCCTGGACTTGAGTCCCTGTCTCATCCCCAGTTCTACCGGCTTCCAAGTCTCACTAGCCTTTGAAGCCGAGTTTGAATCGCCCCAAGAGAAGACATTTTTCTTAAATACATGCTCTCATGTCAATCTGCATTCAAGGAATACAGTTGAATTTCCATCTACAGCAGGGTAGGCGTCGTCCATCCATGTCATCCCCCATCTCCCGCCTGTCTTCCCAAACTGCCTTCCCTATCCTTTTCCTTACTCACTTCCACCCAGGTCCTCCTAGGGACCATTTTCATCTGTGTAGCAGGACCACCCCATCTCCTAGCCTCCATGAAGGCTCTCCCCCTCCCTTCCTCCCCTTCTCTTCCTCCCCCTCCCTTTATCTCCCTTTCTCCCTGCCTCTCCCTGCCTTTAAGGGGTACTGAACCTAGGGCTTTATGCAGGCCAAGGAATCTCTCCCAATGGGCCACATCCCCAGTTGGGTAAGAGGAATTTCTTCATCTTGCTGTTCTCCTTCCTCCTTCTCTAGATTTATAAGTTGAAGAAAAATCTTAGGGTCTTCAAATTTTTTGCAAAGGACCCACTGTTAGGTGTTTTCACTTAGAAATGTGTTGATACAATGGAGCCGAAGAGACCGGTGAGTGGAAGGGGAAAGGCAAATGTTAATTATGTATAAAAAGGAAGGTCCCGCTGCCTGCATTTTGACCCTGCTCTGTGGTGAACAGGTCTTGATAATGTTGAACTGTTTAAGGCTGTGCTTGCCTGTCTTCTCTGCAATGTGACTACATATCCGTTAGCACCTGAATAAAGAAACTAAGTCTGGTATCAAGGTGACCTGCCAGTGCTGAACCCTTTGCTTGGTGGCCCATTTGTTTCCTTGTCTGAGACACAAACACAGCTTGGAAAATGAGTTCAATCTGAGCTTGCTTTAAGGAAAAGGGCTATTTATCTGGCAAAGCAGTGTGTCCCGCATGGGAAATTACATATTGAGAGAAGTACCCGACTAGGAAGAGAGTAAAAAATGATTTTCAGATCCTCGAAGGTTGGGACCAGGATGGGTGCGGGGAGATAGGCTTATTCCTTTTATTCCCCACGTTTGCTCAATGACCACGGAAAGCTTGCCTTCTAGGGGTCTGGGCTCCAGGCTATGGTATGTCCATGGTCCTCTGTGGTCTGTCGTGATTCCACTGCACCAACCCACTCTCCTCCATTCCCTCCATAGAGTGTCTCCATCCTCATCAGCTCTTCGCTATGCCTTTAACATCTGAACGTTTTCTTTCACGTCTCTCTCACTCGCTCCTGTGTGATGCTAGCATCTTGCCCCTTGGGACCAATGCAGTCCCGTACAAAGATAAAACCTCACTCTGCCTCATCCCTAAGAGCTTCTTTTGTTTTGAATTGCCCCACTGTCTGTTCCTTCCAGAATGATCTGGTACTTGAAGAGCAGACTTTGCAACCTACAGCATCACCACCTAATCCCACCTCACCCCACCCCCTACCCGCCGCCGAAGCCTCTAGCCTTTCCTGATGATGCTGGCTCTAAATACGACAAACGGTCCAGTCCTCAACTCATGAACTATATGCTATGGAAAACTCATAACCATTCTAAGGCTACTTCTGACCCATAATTTTCCAAAACTGTGGTTGATTTGAGGCCAGCCTCATTTGTTGGGGACCCCAGAGCACATTAGCTCTTGCTAATATTCATGGTCATCCCAGCAGATGGAATGAGTTAGTTTAGTTCATATGGGTAAATGTTTCATTTCCAGAGAATAATTTTTATTCCTGCCAACTTTAAAATAATACTACATTGTCTTTATGGAAGATTCTCCCCCCCCCCGCCAAAGTAGCATAAGTCTTTGTTGTCATTTCATCCAGTCTTGTCTAAAGCTTTCTGAAATAGATGGCATGCTCTCTTAAAAACATGTGAACATTTGTATGGGGGTGTGTGTGGACGAGCTGAAAGATCTTTTAAGTCCGGGTGTAGCAAGTGAAACCAGCAAGCCACCATGTTTCCTTGGGTGGCCTGCACACTGCCTAACTTCAGATCTTATGGGCATGCCGCTTCCTGGAGTTGAGCAATAAGCAACCTGTTTGGCCAGATGGGCTTGTGTGACTCTGTGTTGGCTTCTCGCGAAGCAGAAGTCTGGCTTGGGAACTAAGCAAGAGGCAGAGGGCACTTATCTTACTCTAGTCCTTCTCTTGGTCCCTCTTCTACTCTATAACACCATACCAGAAGTCGTGTGAACCATAAACAATGGAAGTTCTATGGGCACTGGAGGCTGGGACGACCCGAACAAGGGGCTGCTTCTGGTGAGGGCCGTCTTTCTTTGCCGTAATGTTGTGGAGGGAGGGTCAGAGAGATTTAACTGACGAAGGAAGAACTGCCCTGCATAAGTACTGGGGAACTAGATGGTTAAAAAACCAGACACTGAGTTGAGCATCGATATGCGTTCTTTCACACTTCCGGACACAATGATACAGTGTGAATACGACAGGACCAGCTGGCACACCTCTGCAGCCACAGTGGGGTCATAGGCCGCTCCTCCCTTAAGTGGCTTTTATCCGGTGTTTTGCCACAGCATCGAGGAAAAAGCAACCAACATACACTCTTTGTCTCTTCATTTTTACTTAAGGCGCAGGAAGGGGAGAGTGTATCAGGCCCACCTCCTCAGTGCCCTAACAAAATTCTCATTCCTACCGGAACTCTGAGCCTGCAGATTTCTTGAATGTTTGGGATTTCAGGCCCATCTGGTGACTTGGATGTATGGAAAACAGAGGACATGAAATAAAGTAAGATAAAATAAGAAAAGGAATAACTGACCCAGAAGACACATCCCTAAAACACCAGGACTGACATCTATACAGTGTGGAGTTTGCTCCCGACACATTTGGCAGAAGTTGAAAAGCAAAACAAAACCAAACAAAAAACCGCCCACTGTCTCAAGAGGCCTTGGGAAGGAGCATACAAGACAAAACGCTTTAGTTGTAGACATGAAAATGCTGGCGAGTCAGAAAGGGATGAGTTGGTCAGGAAGCATCCACTTCCGGTGGATACTCCCATGGCTCATCCACTCTGGCCAGCTCCAACAGCACAGAGCTCCAGTCAGCAGAAGCCTCCACCAAAGCAGCGCAGTCGGCTCTGCCAGCTCCCAGTCACTTGCAACCACAGCTTCACTTGCCCATTTGGAATCTTCTAGTAGGGGGTCATTCAAATAAAACAAGAGGGCTTTAGATAGAAAATGTGGAGTTCTGGGGGCACGAGGAGGCAGATGCATGAAGCTAAGATGAGGACCCTGGCTCTCCGGCACATAGACAGATTTGAGGTTGCTTTTCCTGTGATGCGGTGGCCTCAAAGAAATGAATACCGTGGATGACAGATGTCCTTTGGCACCGCGGTATGAAAACACTGTTAATCACCTCCACTCAGAGCAGAGCCTTCTCCTCATGTTGGATGTATGAAGGTGGATTGGTATGCTAAGCCCATTAACCACAGCCACCACATTCAGTGTACATCAGGTTGGCTTCTTAAATCAAAAATCAGAAAAAGCGCTTGTGACAAGAAGCCACAATGAGATGCCTCTCCTCCCGTGAAAGGAGAAGTATGCTTCCTCAGGCCCGCCCACACAGAATCCGATGTTCGCTATGATTCCTGGGAAGGCAGAGGAGCTCTCGGGGAAGGCTCCAGCCTCTCAGCTTAGCCAGACCTGCGAACCAGCCTGTGGAAACGAAGCTGAGGAAAAAAAAAAAAATGGATCTTTGATTCCACTGAGCCATCCAGGAAAAACAAGACGAGAATGGGTGGGTTAGGCTGGCCAAAACATCCAGGCCAGCTCACCTGTTTCCAAGCAGGAGCTCAGACGGAGAGCTGCCGGCCTGGACGCCAGGTTGTGTTCTAGACCTTTGGCTCTCCAGAAACCTGGAAGCAGTACCACGTGTGAACAGAATTGATTGTGTGGGTGGCCGAGGTCCAAGATACCAAGAGACTCAGGGATTAGCATGGTCTTAGGGATAGGGTCAGGAGGCAGGAGGGAGCCATGGTGGATCTGTCATGGAGGATATTCTGCGGCTACCGACTCTGACATGGGGAAAAAATGGGAGAAACACTCTTAGTCTCACACCAGCCGGTCACTCAGTGGTGCCTGCCCTTGGCTGCACCCAGGCAGTAGCTCTGGCTCGTAAAAACCCTGGACAGGCAGCCTGCAGGAGAAACCACCCCACCCCCGCCCTCAGTGGTGGAGCAGGACAGGAGAAGAGCAAGGAACTGACCCGAGGACAAACAGGCCCAGGCCTGGCACAACGAACAGGCTGGGAGCTGGGATCGTTTTCTACCTTCGCCACAATGACCTCACCTCACCCGGGGCCAGACCATGACAAATCAATTGGAAGCCGCAAAAGCCGGCTGGTGGGGACTCCGGGGAGAATCTCTACCTCATGTTTTCTTCAGCCACGTGACTCCACTGGGGCCCATCTCAAGTCCTTTTTTCAGCTGCCACCTTCCTTATTCTCCCCATAGGACCTTACCCCATACACAGTCTGACATCCAGACTGTCTTTGCAAGCCTTGGAACTGGTCACTCTTGTTCCCCATTGACAACCTCAGTAGCTAACTGGCTCCATGCACAGACAGAGAAATTCTGTCTAGCTTTGATTTTTTTTTCAAGTTTATCTGTAATCGCCCCTGCCAAGACCAATTTGATAAAGCTCCAAGACCCTGAAACTTACACCTTCCATTTCTCAGTGTTTAGCTGATGTCGGACCATTTGAAGAGAGTTCCCACTTGGTGTCTGGGGAGATTGGTCTCATCACCTCCCACAGATAAGAAATTCCATGTTCCTTATAGAAAGTGGTATGGTGTTTACACATGACCTACACACATTCTTACATATCCCCCAGTCACTTCTAAATTATTTTAGTGCCTAACCCAACATAAACACTATGTAGATAGTTGGTACACTTATTATTCATGGGATAATGACAAAAATAGTCCAGTAAGATGCAATTTCATCCCAAATGTTCTTGATCTGAGGTTGATTGAATCCAAGGATGTGGAACTCAGGGACCCAGAGGGTGGTATATCAAAGCAATGACTCAGGGTCATCTTGCTAAATTTAACATTATTGACACACCAGTGTAGAGGCTTAGGCACTCTCTGCCAACTATTTGGCCTGAGTGTTACTTATCCTCTTTCTGTATCCTCATCTCTACAATGACAGCAGAAGCAGGACTGTCCTGTGGGTCAAAGGAGATGGCCTCTGTGAGAGCCTTTAACCTGATACCTGGCACGTGAGCCACTGTTGATGGACAGCGCAGCCACAGCTGAAGCAGCGTGGACGATTCTAGTCACAAATGACCGAAGCCCAGGTCATCTTTCCTTAGCTGGGCCATTTGGATCCAGAGATATCTGGATCTAGAGTGGATCCACGATCCCCACTTCAGCTCTCTCTAGATCATTTGGCTCTATATTCCTCTGATGGACTCCATCATCCTGGGTCATCTGTAGCATGACAAGGTGCTGAGATCGCCTCCCAGCTGAGCAATGGGATCCCCAGAGGTTGCCTAGAATCCTGGAATGGAGTTCCATTGACTTGGCCGGGTCACACTTCCAGCTCCGAGTTAGTCACTGGAGCCTTGAAGTTTATCATGCCCAAGTTGGTCAGGTCTGAGCTGCGTATCCATTGTAAGTGAAGTGTAAGGGAGCAGCAAGGCTTCGGACAGGCATGGAGTCGTGGCAATCAGACACAGGAACGGAAGCTGGAAAGGCCAAAACCAGCTATGTCTGCTCCAGGAGCTATTGCTGCCTTTGCCATTACAGTTTGGTATTTGTCCAGTGAGGGCAACGCTGCTGTCACCTCCCGTATTCTGAGCTGTACAATGAGTACAGGTTGGCTCATCAGTGGGAGAACACCTGTTTGTCATGTGTGGGGCACTGAATTCAAATCCCAGCACCCCCAAACAAACCCAAACCATGGTGGGTTATTCCAGTAAAACGACTAGGCTGTTGGGGAGGTGAGTGGGAAAATCACTGAAAGCAATAATCAAGCAGAAAGGACCCTGGCCAGAAGGAGACCGTTACTCAGAAGAACAATTTCGTAACGAAACCTCAACCGAGATAGAGGAAAGCAAAGCCCCACGTGCAGCTGTGTCTTAGAGGACGGATCGAGTGTCTTTCAGAGCCAAAATGGAACATCTTGTAGCTGCTAAATTACACAGACCTCACAGTAACTGTGAAAGGTCAACCAGCCATAGAAAACACGCTTCTTGTACCCTGCTGGGCTGCAGCATGGGCCCGCATCATCTTGCTGCATCTTTAGAAGTTCATTCTCCACCTAATGATTTCATAGCATTCTGATTATCTTCCTATATCCTAGGTTGAAGAAGTCTATGATCGTAAGAAGATCAGGGACCATCCCCCGCACTGAGACACCGCTCCCTTGGCAATGCCACAGTACCTTCAAGCGACTGGATTACCCAAGGGAGAATGAGCTTTACAAAGACAGAGACGTGTAAGACAACGGTACCATGAGACCGGCAACTCTGACTTTGAATCTTCCTATATTTCACCTGCCATGTGCTGTGTCAATAGGAGAATCTGTTAGGCTCCATGGAGCGTTGGGAAGACTCGGCGTAGAGGAGCTCTTCTATAAAAATGAGAATATTCTTGAGGATGTATTTCTCAGTTAAGGACAATGAACGATGGCAATGGATACGCTGTCGACTCTGCTCAGGGCCCAGTCTCTGTGCGTAACAATCGGATAATTGCGGATGGAGCTGGTTAGTTGAGCCATCTGGTATTTTGCTTGGAAAGCACCCAGATCTTATTGGCCGAAGCCCATGTGAGTGTCGGAACTAAGCTGATTGGGCCAAGCAAATTGCTCAGTTTCAGCGTAAGCAGAATATACATGTTCTCTGTCTTTCCTTTCCCTCCCGAAATCATATAGAACAGTTAGCGCATATAGCTTGTGTAGAGTGGTGTCTGTGCATGTGTGTATGTGCACACGTGTGGGTATGCATACACATGTATGTACATGGCTATGGAGCCTGGAGAACAGTCTCTGATGTCATTCCCCAGGTGCTACCTATCTTGTTTTTTGTTTTTGCTTTTTTTTTTAAAAGCCAGAGACCTCTGACTGGCCTCTCGCTTAACAACTAGGTGAGACAGGATGGCCCGTGAGTCCCAGGAATCTGCATGTCTCTCTCATGCCCTGTGCTAGGATTACAAGCATGTACCACCATACTTGCCTTTTATTTTATTTTATTTTTTTTTAAAAATGTGGGTCATGGGGGTTGAACTCAGGTCCTTGTACTTGCAAGGCAAGCCCTTTCCTGACTGGGTCGTCTCCCTAGCCCTACCATGTAGTTTTCCGTAACAATTTCCCAAGGAGAAAGAATACATATTTCAAGTGAAGAAGGCTTCTTGGGTGATGAGGGTGTTCTGAGGGAAGCAGCTGGGCCTGATGAACTCACCACATAGACACAGAATAAATAAAATAACCTTACATTTCTAGACTTCATTACAAATTTTCAAACCATTTGAAAGGTAGTCATTCTCTGTAAACCATGCCCCTGGCAGGTAGGACGGACACCTACCTCATGGAGTGGACACCCTACTGGGGCAGACTCTTCCATAACGAACACCAAACAGAGACACTCCTTGCCCAGATCGAGCAAAAACAGTCATTTGGTTTACTAAGGCCTTTTTTTTTTTTAAAAATATTTTGAAGGGTGGTGTAGACCGGATTTAAAAACATGGCTCAAGGAAGCAAGAAACCATCCCCTCAAGTGTTTATGAAGTGAATCACAAACTCATCCAGCCCTGACTTCTTACCCAGAGAAAGAGGGGCAGAATGGCAACAGGTTGAGTCTCCCAGTACCTTCAACTTCAGGACCTCCTTGGGAAAGGGTCACAAGGCCAATTCTTTTCAGCTGTCTCCGCCTTGCTTCCGCCGGCCACGGAAACCTCCAGGCAGGACGAACACAGCCTCTGCCTAGACTGTAGACTGGCTTTAGACGGTGCTTGGAAAGTTCAGATACACTTTTCCCGAAGCTCCTTAATTTTTCCCATCCCTGCCTGATTGAAAACATCACTTATCCCATTACAGCATGTGGAAAGAGAGGGGCGAGGAGCAGACGGATCTGAACTCAGGATAAAAATTGCTTTATGGGGTTATTATTCTCATCCGTAACAGATGACCATTTTCATGTCATTTAGCAGACTCCAGGACAGACCTGCTCAGAGAAAAAAATTTGCTGTGCATCTCCAAGGGCTCCTGATGAGACCTGTGCACCCCCGTGTCATAACCGTGTCTCCCCCATTTGAGTACTTCCTCGGAAATATCTGGACATTTAGTAGAGTCCAGTGAGCCATTATTTGACCGGCTGCATGTGAAGAATTCCCCTCTTTCACGTCTACTGTGGTGAGCTCTCAAGGTTCAGACTTCCCCCATTGTCTGAGCGCTGTCTGGAGACTCTGGTTCTAAGGAAAGCTGTGGATTTACGCTATTCCTCATTTTTCGGGTAACGGCTTTGCTTCTTGCAAGACACAACTCCCGCACAAGCTCAGAAACCCAGCCAGCTCTTTCCAGTCGGGTGCTCTCTGTGAGCTTTGAAGGTGAGGTGTCATTCAAAGTGCAAAGCAAAAAGCAAAACTGGTTTAATATTGGTAGATGCTAGAGTGGCAAAGGCTTTGCACTAGCTGCTGACATCAGCAATCTGCTTAGTATTATGCAGTTGGACCTCAGACTGCGGCGCTGGCCAAGTATCATTTCCACTTTATGTAAAGAACATGGATTGGGTGCAGTTGTCTACCAGCTAATGAGTCAGATTTGGAGTTAGTCTCTTAGCTAGGCTACATATGAATGAGGTGATTCCAGCCCACTAGCCAACTTCCACGGACTTGGAAAAAAAATAAAAGAATTTGACTCAGTCTCAATATAATCTGGTCAGAAAGCACCAGAAAGCAAGTCATAGAACTGAGAGGCGCATATGTTTTCACGGGTACACAACATGTACTTAGGTGATTTTCAAAGCAGAATTGCTGAAGTGTTTCTGAGGTGAGGTAAAAATGGAAGCATCCTGCCTGCAAGCCTTGGGCTTTCCTCAGTGGGGGCAACTTTTCAGATGCTCTTGGTTTCAACAGGATCTCAGAGAAACACGTGAGGTAGCCAGAAGTTCAGGGGCTGCCTTAGGACCATGTCTTAGATGCTGTTATGTTAAACATCATGACCAGAAGGGGTTGGAGGAAGGAGAGGGTTTATTTCATGTTGTATCTCAGGTCACACACTTCATCACTAAGAAATCAGGGCGGGACATCAAGGCAGGAATCTGGAGGCAGGAATTGAAACAAAGACCATAGTGCAGTGGTTCTCAACCTTCCTAATGCTGCATGCAACCTTTTATTAAGGGTCTTCATGTTGTGTCGACCCTCTGCCATCAAATTATTTTCGTTGCTACTTCATAACCGTAATTTTGCTACTGTTAGGAACCATGATGTAAATATCTGTGATTTCCGATGATCTTAGGTGACCCTTGTGAAAGGGTTGTTTGACCCCTAAAGGGATCGTGACCCACGGGTTTAGAACCAGTGCCGTAGCGGAAGGCTGCTCACTGTTTTGCTCTCACACTCAGCTACCTTCCTTATTTCCCAGAACCACCTGCCAGAGGCAGCCCTGCTTCCACACTGGTCATGAAATATAGCCGCACAGTCTTGCCTAAAGGCTGATCTGATGGAGGCATTTTCTCAGTTGAGGTTCTCTCCTCCCAGATGACCCCACTGTCAAGTTGACAACAAACAAACAAACAAAAAAACCCAATAGTCCTTGAGAAGAACAAGCATCTTTCACAGAGGAGGCCACAAAAGTCATCCGTGTATTCATGTCTATCACAACAACGCATCCTTCCAAGCGCCCGTTGCCCTGGGAAACCATCCCTAGCTCAAAGGTGAAGACACTGAATGACGAGCGAGTTGTATAAGATACAAACTGGTGGAACCCCCAGAGAAACCTTTTGAGTGGTGGCATTGATGATGGGGACATGGGATGGCTTGTGTTGTCATCAGGGCAGGGGTATCTGTGAATAGAAAGCTACAAACTGTAAAAACACAGGGTAATCACACTACATCAGTCTGCAGGGATCCCGGTAAACTCATGGTCTGGTTTTGAAACACTCACATAATTTCAGTTCTAACGGTCAGTGCAGAGGGCGGGCCCATAGTCTTCCCTCCACCACCACCCGGCGCTTAGTGAATCCTTAGTTCTCAGATTTGGGTCGCTGTTCTTTTTCTCACTCACAGGCTCCAAGGCGTTCTGAAAACGAGAGGATTTCATGTCTTGGGGCCAGGAAAAAGGCAGGGTGGATCTGAGCCTGTGTTGCCAACCAGCGTGTAGACTTTTACAAAATTCTGTGGGTGACATTCAAAAGACTAACAAGTCAACTCATAGAGGATTCCCTTCATCAGGTTGAGCACCACCAGTTAAGCAAAATAAACCCAAGACTGCTTCATCAAAATAGGTTTCAACTGTCTAAGGAAAATCGTTAGCTCCCAACAAGTCACAAAATTGCAAGTTGACAGGAAGCATTTAAAAACGTAGCTGCAGCTACAGAGTGTTAAGGCAATAAGCAATGTTTAGTTTCTTCTCTATTTTATAAATGAAGGAGGCATAATTACATATGAATATTTTATTTCTTTTGTGGATAGCAACAACAGGCCACATAGTATCATTGGATACTTTTTATTTTTTGTTTTAGCAGGCAAATACAAATAACAAGAAACACGGGTAATTCCAAGGAAAATATGTACAATAAAGAGAACAAAAAAGGCCAATCAGACTTGGCAAAACAGCCTCTAGTTCTCTGAGTCCCATGTCACAGAAGAAAATATCAAGAGGAAGGAGCATGTCGCAGTGTGTTCTGTGAGGATAGGTCAGCTGAGTTCTAGAAAGGAGAAACCTCCTCTATGGCGCTGTATCTTACTTCTCAGTGTGTCCTAAAGTCCCCATGTCACAGCCCATGTAGAACGCGGTACCATTTGTCTTAATATGTGATCCATAACATGTTGCATAGTATGTTGCCATCTTGCTCTGCCTTCCTCAGAGGAATCTTGAACTATCTAAGCTCCAAATGGCTCCTGCAGAGAGGATCCATAACTTGCCCCCTATCCTGTAATTCATGTATAGCAACAGGAAATAACCTGATATCCTATTTGCAAGGTTATGCTCTAGAGCCTCAAAAGAATAAAATACCAGCGTGGCTGATTTTAATTAAAATGCCAGTAAGTTTTATAGTGATTTCTGTAATGCTGGTAGACAGAATCTATATCAAAATGTCAAGACAATGCATTGGTTCCTACCAGCCATGTTCAATTAATGAATAAATCATTTTTTCAGAAGAACATTAAGTACAGAAATTTTAAATATGTATGAAAGACAGAAAATTAAAATTCCCCCAAAGTAGCAGAAGGAAATTTGTTATGAGAGGAAGATTAGCTGAGTAAACAGAGAATGGATATTGCTTTAGAGATTAGATATTAGTAAGCAGTACTACTTTAGATATTCCAGCAGGTCTAATATCAACTTTTTATAAAACTCATCCTGACCTTTCCTCAGTGTGATTATGCATGTGCGTATATAAATGTACAACGTATGCATGTATATGTATATATAATGTATTGCTTCACCTTAGCTGCAAGATGTAGAACAATTAGGCTGGCGCTGAACTGAAAAATTCCACCCAGCTGGCTAGCCTTCACAGGGCCCCACGAAGGCACTATGCAGACCTCTTGGGGAGAAAAGGCATCAACTCAATAGTCTTACCTAGTTGTGACTCCTAAGAAGAATGATCCTAACTTGCAAACAAAATGTGTCCTCTTGTGCAATAGTGGCACAACTGTTTGGGGGACAACCAAATGCTCTCTGATCAGCTCTGAGGCTTGTACTACAGAAAGGAAAATCCATGCCAGATGCTGTAAACCTGGTCAAAATTATATGTTTCGAGAAGGCATACGCCTTAGCAGTAAGCTAACTAGTTCGTTTTCTTTTTAACTAAACTGAAATAGCATCATATTGCCTCCCATGTTTGTGCCCATAGTCAAATGCTCTTATGAGTCTTTATCAGAGAAACCTCTACGTGCACAGGATGTAGACACTTATGCTGATCCAGGTGCTGAGGATAATTTATGACTGAATGTTCAACCCTAAACAGCACATAAGATTCAGAAAACATTGCAGAAGAGGGGGCAGAAAGAGTATTAACAGTCCGTTCCAATGGTCAATGCGGAAAGTGGGGGACTCATGGGGCACTCATTACTCCTGAACTGTGGCTACTGATGGATTCTGAGAAAGAGGTAGTTATTGGAATTGTTCTTGCTTTTTCCTAATTCCCTCTGCTCTGATGAGTTATGCTCTTATTATCATTTTATTGGGATTTTGGGAGTCAGGAGAAATGGTCATTCCTGTCAGCCACCAATCTTAAGAGATGCGTCATCACTTGGTTTAGTCTTGAGTTCTTTTTAAAGTGTGTGTGTGTGTGTGTGTGTGTGTGTGTGTGGTGTGTACCTGAAGAGGCCATAAGGCGACACCGGGTTCTCTGAAGCTGGAGATACAGCAGTTGTGAGCTGTCTGATGTGGGTGGTGAGAACTGAACTCCAGTCTCTAGAAGGACAGCAAGTGCTCTTAACTGCTGAGCCTTCTCTCCGGTACCCCTGATTTAGTTTTGATTTTTGAATCATGTTTTCTTCCTAGGGTCTGAGTTCATGCTTTCTATTTCTTTAACAGAAGTCTTTACAGTTAAAGTAAATTCTAATAAGTGGCTATATCCAGTTTCATTTATTTACACATAGTCAATTTTGTTTTAGCATACAAAGATTTGACACAGTTCCTTGCATAGTTCAGATAATAATTTTAAATCTGAACAAAAAAGACAGAGAATCCTTTAGCAATGTTGTCAAAAGCATATTCCCATTCTTCCATACTAAAGTAAGCTGGGAAGAGGACAAAGAGTCTCTCAAATTTTGGAAAGAGTTGGGAAATTGCCGTCATCAGGCATTCATCATTGATTCTGAAATCTTGGGAAACCTCAGAATCATCTGGAAGGCTTGTTAAAACAGATGGCCCTAATGTCAGACTTTGGGTCTGATAGATTTGAAGAAAAGGTATGAGAATCTTTCCTGTCTAACAAGTTCCCAGGCCAAAGACCAGGGTCTACAGAGGACACTTTTGGAGCCACGGGGCTGCAGGGGATGCACCACTGGGTCTTGAATGTTCTCAGATGGAACTTCCTAGTTTTGAACTGAAGGCTTCTGAGAAATCTGTTAATCCCAACAAGTCTCCTCTCTGTGCTACAGCACTGGCCATCCAGCCCCTCCTTGTTCCTCAAGCTTGCCCTCGAAGGCCCCAGTTTCCTCTCCTTCCCCTTTCTACACCCAAGTCTCTCTCTCCTTTCTCTCTCTCTCTCTCTCTCTCTCTCTCTCTCTCTNGTGTGTGTGTGTGTGTGTGTGTGTGTGTGTGTGTGTGTGTGTGTGTGTGTTGTGTGTAAGCCTGGAACTCAGCGAGTATATTATATATTATTCTGGTCAGTCAACGAGGTCTCCCTGCCTGTCTTCATCTCCTTCAAACTGAGATTACAAGCAAGCACAATCATGCCTAGCCTTTTCATTTAATGAGGGCTCTAAGAATTGAACTAAAATTCTCATGCTTGCAAGGTAAACACTTTGCCAACTGAGCCATCTCTCCAGCCCTCAATCCAAGCCTTGCTCCACTCAGTCTTTCCCTGTCCATCCCAGTCTTCTCTCAGTACTTACTCCTTTCTGTCAGAGAAACTGAGTTTCCAATATATAATGTTCTCTTTATTCTACCTTTTCTATGATTTTGTCATTTGTGCCCTCACTGTTGGAGCAGTGGGGTGTGTCTTATAATTACCCCAACTTTCAACTCCTCAAATAATACCAGCCACTCTCTGAGCCTAAATGTGTTGGTACATAGATTCACCCCAAATCACAGCTTCCCTTTTGAAGGAGGTGGGGTGGAGTTAAAAACATCACCAGCATCCACTAACACCCAGTGAGACCACACAGCTTGCCTCTACTTGTGGTGCTTGTGGTGGAAGAAAACGATCCAAGATGGCAAGCCAGAGGCAAAGCCACAGATTCAAAGGGCCATTGGTGTTTTCGTGGCTGGCACTTCTTCATTTTGCCACAAAGGGCTCTGAGCTAGTTAATTAAATAGGTAGACCTGAGCTCACAGTTGGATTATGGTCAGATGAACTGGAAATTAGCTGCCACACTCTGATCTTTAAACATGTTAAGATAACAATAAAAAAACCACATTCATCATGGCGCGGAGGGCTTCGTAGAAAAGTCTGAAGGTACTTCATAGCCGGGAGAGTCTCCACGATGCTCCAAGACAAACAATGCCGAGAGGTCGCTAAGTGCGCGGGCTCTAAGACAACTCCAGCCAAATTCTAATTTTTTACTTTGCCACCTACTACCTGTATGATCTTGGGAAGATTGCCTAGTCTCCCTGAGCCTTTCCTTGATTTCCTTTCCCTTTCAGATTAAGACATAGAAAATATCACCCAATGAAGGACAAAATAAAGGGTGGGTGGTATAATAATACACAGTCAGTTCCTAGAGCCCAGCCTAGCACATAGCAGGTGCTCAGTAAACGGTGGTTATTATGGAGTCCCAAAGTGTCATTTTTCAGATGCGTAGACGGAGGCTTATAGAAGTTGCACCCATTTAAGAACAGGTAAGAACTTAGAACTTTAAAATTCTGGATGCTTTTTCCAGGTTACCAGGTTGTTTTCAGCTCAGCATACAATATGGAATTTCCAAGTATATACTTTATGAAAATATGGAAGGTGAATCTGCTGTGAAAACTGGATTTTTGGGCTGTATGCTTAGCTCACATATAAGAATCTTACAAAAAGTACTATCTTCTAGCCTTTAAATAACTAGCATCTGATAAACCACCTATCAAGACCACTTGCGAAGTAGTTCCAGGTCATCCTAACTGCATCCATGGAAGATTCTATTTTCAACTATCTGCGTATTGACAAAGCCAGGTTAAGTTGTGCTGTACAATTTTGTGTTGCAAAAAATGCAATCGAGAGGGTCAGACTTAGACCTTGGCTTTGTATATTTTGCACACTAGTGGTCTAGATGGAAGTCAGAAGCCTTGAACCTGGTAGATGCAGAGTTGATTCTGTGAAGGATCTTCATAAGAGGAAGCCGTGGCTTCTCAAAAGAGAAGAGAGAGTTGGAGGAATAGAAGATCTATTAGTCAGGACGATTTGGGTTGCAGGAGACATCCTCAAGAAAAGAGGGGGAAATGTATCCACTCAAAATGCAGGACGTCGTGGGCCGTGGGCTCTGAAGTCACTGACTGAAGAGCCACTGGTCTCCCGTCTCCACTGGCTTCCTGTTCTAGTGATAAAGTGCTATTATCTATGCAGCTAAGAGAAGAAAGGATTTGCTTCAGCTCATAGCTTAGCCCATTGTGAAGGGAAGCTAGAGTGGGAACACAACCTCAGGAACCTGGCGACAGAAACTCATTCAGAAGCCATCCAGGCATGCAGCTTACTGGCTTGTTCCTTGTGACTTGCTTGATCCACTTTTTGTTTTTGTTTTTGTTTTTGTTTTTCAAGACAGGGTTTCTCTGTAGCTTTGGAGCCTGTCCTGGAACTAGCTCTTGTAGACCAGGCTGGTCTCGAACTCACAGAGATCCGCCTGCCTCTGCCTCCCGAGTGCTGGGATTAAAGGCGTGCACCACCACCGCCTGGAGATCCACTTTCTTATACAAGTCAAGACTACCTGCCTAAGGGGTGGTAGCACCTCAGTGGTATTTTCTCTATCAAGATTCCTTCTTCCCAGATGACTCTGGCTTGTGTCAAGTTGACAAAAGTTAACCAGCCTCTCCTCAATCATTCTCAGACCAGTTTTTCTTTTTTTAAAACTGAGCAAGAGACTTGTCTGCAACCAATTGACAGCTTATGTCTCTTTTACTTTTTAGCTTTGTGAACACACAGAGAGAGGATGCCATTCTCCTGGTCGCTCCAGTTGCAATAACTCAGGGAAGGACTGACAGAGCCACCCCTCCAACAGACATTGTTTTTTTTTTTTGGTTTTTCGAGACAGGGTTTCTCTGTGGCTTTGGAGCCTGTCCTGGAACTTGCTCTTCTAGACCAGGTTGGTCTCGAACTCACAAAGATCTGCCTGCCTCTGCCTCCCGAGTGCTGGGATTAAAGGCGTGCGCCACCACCGCCCGGCTTCAACAGACATTGTTATGGGCAGGGATGGGAGGTATTCTAGCAGCCTAGCTGGTGTGTTTAGAAGAAAGGGCACCATCCTGAACATACACGGTGTACACTCCATAGCCGGCATCTGCTGAACGCTCTTTGTACCGAGCATGTGTTCTCTCATGTCAACTCCAGAAACAAGAATCTATGTACAGGAAGAAGTCACAGGGGCATAGCCACATAGGTGAAAAGCACAAAGCAGCCAGGAGTAAAGGAGAGCCCTAGGTCACCAACGAGGATGAAAAGCTGGACCTCGCAGAGGGCCATGTTCTTCTTGCTTCTCACGGGTTCTTCAAGAACACATGTAGACACTGAGTAACCCTCTCTACCTGCCTGCTCGGCCCCAAGCAGTTTTCCCAGCCCAACATGGATCCAGGATTTAGGGCGTTTGTACCTTAGATGAACTGTGGAATCCACCTTGATGAGAAAGAATACCAAATCATCTTATTTTGGGAGCTTTCACAACTTTTGACCATGTAAATGCATGGTTTGCCGACCACAGCCGCTGTGTCCCTTTAAGAAAGAGGCTGTCAAGATTCAGATGTTATCCCGGCAGCTTCATGACAAGTTCTCCTTCGGTATTATCTGTGACAGCAAACTGCACCTGGAACCAGGATTTCAGTTAGCATCCGTAGTCCCAACAACCATTCTTTTCTGAAGACACCACCCATTAAGATTCCCATCCTTCCTGCTAATCATTTTTTTCTGGGGTGTGTGTGTGATATAATTCAGCCTCAATTAACTAAAATCCTAGAAATGTATTATTTTCATAAATATTTGACACTGACTCCTACTCCCCCCACAGATGATGATGATGATGATGATGTGTGTGTGTGTGTGTGTGTGTGTATGTATGCTTATAAGTATGGTTAACACAGAGACATGGGCTGGAGAGCAATGGTAAATTTTATATGGTAAAATTTTCAGCCCCATGTCATGAGTTTGAACCTGGCGTTCCCAGGCAAGCTCCTGCTGAAAACGATAGTCTAGTCAAGTAGGGGATTTTCCTGACTCCGTGTCTGTCTCCCCATGGCTGTTTATTTGTCCTGCTGTCTGCTCCGGCCTGGAACACTGACCTTATGTGCTGCCTCCCCAGTCCAAGCTCGTAGCCAGGGAACTAGGAGTCTTCCTTTGGCGGGCGCTGAGGGCCAGTTGGAAGGAATTGGTGTACCGATTCTCTGTGGAGCTGGACTGGAGAAGGGAGACAGGGAGTGAAACTTGCGGTAGGGAGAGGGAAAAAGATGGGAGGGGGACAAGAGGGAGAGAGAGGGAGAAGGAGAGAGAATGAGCATTCAAATGGTTGCCAAGCCAGCTGTGGCTCTCTGGCCAGCTGAGTCATAAGCGAAGGCTCCAACAGCTCAGAGGCAAGACAGACTGTGCCTGCTAACTCCCGGGTTCCGGCTGGCGAGGGGAGAGTAAAATTAAGACATTCAAGGAAGTTACAATTTAATCTCAGATACCACTTCTTTCTGAAAGTCCCTGTGGTCAGAGGTGAAGGACAGGAAGCTGGTTTCCCTATAAATGAGATGATCCCCCTGTGGTTAGCTAAGAATCTTTTAAAGACATCAGAGCAGGGCTGTTTCTTTCTCCCTCTCTCTCTCTTTTTAATCCATAAATTACAGTAATTGCTAGAAGATGCTGGCTGCAGGCTCCTTTTGGGAACTGGTTGAAGGTTGTCTTAAAATGCCGGCGACTGAGTCACAGGTCATGATCAGCTGTTGTCCTGAACAAGCTTGGCAGTCTCGCCTCACACAAGAATTCCGTCATTACAGACATCACTGGAGTGAGGGCTTAAATGTATCCAAAATGAAAAGAAAAAAAAAATCTCCAACACAGGGCAAGAATGGTTTCAAAAAATCTCCAACACAGGGCAAGAATGGCTTTAATGGAACCAAGAGACACTGAGTCAGGAGAATGATTATCATGGCTCAGAACTCACTCCAGGCAGAGGGAGATATGGCCACCATGGGTGGGTCTGCCCCTCATAACCATGGAAACTTTACTGGTTGGTGAGATGAAGGCCAACTGTGTGGAATGACCCTTCCATATGCTGTCACACCCAAGTGCCACTTTACTGAAAGGTCCATGTGTCCACGACCCTGAAGGTCACAGAGTCACAATGTCAGCCTTCCTACAAATCTGTACCTTGGAGATAGCTGAGCCAAAGGCTGAATAATGGCCTTTCCTATTTTGTTTTCTGAAATACCGAGTTTTGCTGCTGTGATATTAATCTAGTATAGACCACCATCACACACATTTGCGTAGGCAGTGACCTTTTTAATCCATCCCGTCCATGAAGTGATTTATTCCTTTTTATACAAACTACACAGATGCATGGAGAAATGTGTGTGAGAGAGAGAGAGAGAGAGAGAGAGTGTGTGTGTGTGTGTGTGTGTGTGTGTGTGTGTGTAACAGATAAGCAAAACAACTTCTTCTGCCAGTGACTTAAGCATACCTTAACCATGGCTTCTGCTTCTCTATGTCTCTCTCTGTCTCTCCTCTTCCCCCATTCTTCCCTTTCTGCCTCCCTTCTTCCCTCTCTCCTCCCACTCTCTCCTTGGCCATGTGGACCAACCTTGTTGGCTTCAGGTTAGTGTTTATTCACACTGGCCATGCCCATCACCGAGAGATCTTTAGACCACATAAACAAGGGGTGATGTGCTGGTACATACCTGTAATCTCAGCCTTTGGGGGATGGAGGGAGAGGATTGGGAGTTTAAATCCATCCTCAGCTGTATAGTGAGTGCTGAGCCAGCCTGGGATACGCAAGACCCCTGTCTCAAACAAAACAAAATGACAAACACGAGGACCCCATCTGACCCTCAAAATCTCAATGGTTTGAATTCCTTTAGAGATCAGACACAGGCCAGGGTCATCAAATGGCATTGCTGTAGCTTCCAGATGGTTTGAATTTGGAATCATTGGCTGCATCTCAACTATCCCTTCCTTAGGTCACATCAGCATCTTGGTGTCTATCATGTCAAGATTCCATGACATTCTGCAGAAATTCTTATCCAGTGAATGGAAAAGATTGGTTGGAAATCACTCCGGGCTAGCAAGATGACATTCATTTTACTTATTCCTTCCCAAGAAGGGACTGTGGTCCAGAGCTTGTTTTCCCTCTCAAGAGCTACTTTTCCTCTTCTAGCCAAATGCATTTAAATTAGATATTTCTTAAGCCTTCAGTCAGCTTGAAGATAGCAGGAAAGCACATTCAATGCTCTGTTCCCCTATTCTTCAATCAGTCTGGTCTTTCTCAGCCCTGTAGCCTAGGAGGACCCATTGTTTTCGCTAAGCTCCCAAGACTCCTCATAGGTGATACAAATAACGGGGATGCTAATGCCAGATTTCCTAAATCTCATCTGCAGGATATTCCAGGAGCAAGAGATACCCAAAGAAGGAAAGGTACCCCGGGCACTGCCCCATCAAGGAGACAACATGCCTTGAAGGTAACAAGGTAAGGTTAACCTAAACCCAGAGACCCCCAGTTTTTGAACCACCAAACTACTGTCTTATTGTAGACCCCATTAACACAGGCTGGCTGGACTCGCTACTCAGACCTCTTGCACGTCATCCATCCAGCAGTTCCGTGAGCGAGACACAAGCGGGCTTGCTCCTTGGACATTTGAAATAGATGCTCATTGTTTCACCCCAGCCTTCGTTCGTCCGTAGTGACCCAGTACAATCTGATATTCGCCTCTTCTGCGGGCATAGCTACTTTAAAAAGACGTTTGTAAGAGTGAGATAAGGACTGGTCAGACGGCTTCGCAGGTGTAGCGCTTGCTGCGCGAGCATGGAGACCTGGGTTCGAGTTCCCACTACCCACGTAAATTCCCATATTTGTAAAAGCAGTGCCCGTCGGTAATCTCACAGCTGGTCATGGGAGAAACAGGTGGGCTGCCGCAGCTCACTGGCCATCCAGCCTAGCAAAGATGATGAGATCCTGATTCTGTGGAAGACCCCGTCTTAACACATAGGCTGGCACTGACCTCCACACACCCATGCGAACACACAAAGGTGGTTGAAATGTTAGAAGCCATATTTCCCGCTGCTAAGGTGTCAGGCATCAAGGGTAAGTATTCTGCGCTGGGACTTTCCCTTCTGAAAGATGGATGCAGTCTATCCAAGTGGTGCTTAAATATAGGAATGACTGGCAGATACGCTCAAGGCATACAGAGCACAGTAAGCGCTCCTCAGTCTTTAGTCCTAAGTAGACCACTTTGTGATCAATGTCAAATGCAGCTGCAGATCTATTCTTTTTTTTTTTTTTTTTTTTGGTTCACAGAATGGATAGAATTTTACCAGCGAATGCTTTTATTAGTTATACATTCTGTAGCTTGCTGTGGATGCTATCTTTCCCTGTGTTTTAGATACCCAGCCACCATAAACGTGCCTGTCCCCCGAGGCGAGAGCACACACTCACTAATTCAGAAAGTGTTCAGGCCTTGCTTTAATGCTAACTTCCCCTTATCTAGCAGGTAGAAAGGGCTGACTGCTGTTCATATGAGTATTTTGAACACAAACACAGACATGTACATGCATAGACATACAAACATGCACATGCATGTGCGTGCGCACACACACCCCCCCTTGGTATAACAGCCATTTGAATCAAGCATCTGCATAAGAAGCTGTTGACAAGTGCCCACCGGGATGTCTCTGTTAGATGGCATTTTACCTGTACATTGACTCCAAATCTGTTCCTCAGCGGATTTTAAAATCCTCACTCAACATTTTAATGCTTCAAGGCTAGAGAGAATGTCAGTCTACTTTTCAGACTTGACAAAGAAATCCTAGCGAGATTCTCGGTCCTGTTTCATTGTTGTGGTGCCTGCTAGTATACACACACACACATATGCGGGCACTTTTGTGGTGTGATTGGAGTCTCCGGTGACGTGGAATGTTAGCTCCTCAGACAATCACTCAACCATCAAGGCTTCATCTCTTTGGATCGCCAAGGGCTTTCCTAACCTACCACACATTGCCATCCTGACTGCACTCAGGGCCCCTTAAGGCGGCGGCCCCATCTCCGTTTTTAATTGGCCTTTTGGTGAGGATGAAGACAGGCAAGACTAACAGTCACAAGCTGGACCCTGAAGGAGGAGAATGCATTTGGAGGATGGGATCACAGGAACCAAGCCTCACCTACTTTACCAGAAGACCAGACATAACCCAGATCCACACCCTGCCTCCTCAGGATATTGCTCAACATCCCTTGGGGGAAGGGATGGGGGTGGAGGAGAGGCAGTGGCTAATTTAATATAATCAACATGTAATAGACTCCTTTTCGCTGTTAAAGTAACAAAAAGAGAAGGAAAAAAATTCCCTTAGTATACTTTCTAGAATCTTAGTCCTAGCAGGAAATAGTCCTAGGGAAAAGTGAATCCTGCAAGGCCTGGTTCAGTTGGAATTGCTCTCATTCCCTGGGTCTCCTCCAGAGAGCAGAGATCTTCAATTCTAATTGCAATCTCTTTCCTTTCTCGCCTCTCCCCCTTTCCTCTCCTCCTCTCCCTCCCCCTCTTCTTCTTCCTTTCTATTCCCCCCTCCTCTCTCTCTCTTTTATTATGATCTTCTCAGACTTCTGGTAAAAAGTAATAAATCCTCTCCCAAATATGGGAGCAGGCACGTGGGGTGTGCACAAGGACAATTTTGTTTGTGACCCCCCAGTAATGTCATCACCTCTCCAAATAAACTCATGGACCCAAGTTAGCAAAGCTGTTTTCTAGGCTGGGGGGATGTATGTGTCAATGCCTCGTATGTCACCGAAGGCCCTCTGTGGTCTCAAGACATGGGAGACATGTTCTGAGACCCTTGAGGTAACGGGAATGAACCCAGCAAAGCTCTCTGCTTGGCACAGTGCAAAACGAGCTGGAACCCACGTCACGTAGAGTTGGGTTCGCGATGAGAAATGCAGGCCCCATCGTGCTTTCTCCTTTAGAGTTCTAGAACGTAGCATCTTAAACTGCATGTCAAATAACTAAACCCTGGAGGTCATGAAAAGCAAAGGAAACGATAACAGTAAAAGGCTTCTGAACTCACGATAGCTGAGAACTAATTCAGTATCAGACCCACAACCAAACCAAGGTGCATCCTGTGATTTCACCACAGGACCCGGCTCGGAGCACACAGCATGCCCGAGACAGCTCAGCTCAGATTCAAGTCCACTCTGGTGTTTATACTGTATGAATTATTTTCTGCTCTCATAGCAACACGATGGTTTACCACACACCCCTCCCCCCACCACAAAGCCTTAATAGTCTCCCATCACCATTCCTTAGTGCGTATCAAATCAGTGTGTCTTCGAATTGTATTGTGTGAGAACACTTAATTCAAAAGATACTGTTTGAGTTGCTGCCTTTAGTGTCATTTGAATGGTCAGGATCAAAAACGCTGATGACAACTTTTCCTGGTGGTGGATAAGTTGTCTTTCTGTACTGCTGGTGGGAATGCAAACTGGTACAGCCCCTTCGGATATCAGCATGGTGATTTCTCAGAAAACTTAGGAAACAACTTGCCTCAAGACCCAGAAATACCACTTTGGGGTATATACTCAAAAGATGCTCAATCGTACCACAAGGATATGTGTTCAACTATATTCATAGCAGCATTGTTTGTCATAGCCAGAACCTGAAAACAACCTAAATGCTCCTCAACTAAAGAATGGATAAGAAAAATGTACATTTACATAATGGAGTACTACACAGCAGCAAAAAATAATGACATCTTGAAATTTTTAGGCAAATGAGTGAATCTAGAAAACATCATATTGACTGAGGTAGAGACCCAGAAAGACAAATATAATATGTACTCACTCATAAAGCAAAGAAAAACCAGCCTACAATTCATAATCCCAGAGAACCTAGACAACAAAGAGGACTCTAAGAAAGACACACATGGATCTAATCTACATGGGAAGCAGAAAAAGATCTCCTGAGTAAATTGGGAGCATGGGGATCATGGGAGAGGGTAGAAGGTGAAGAGAGAGGAAGGGAGAGGAGCAGAAAAAAATATAGTTCAATAAAAACAATTTTAAAAAAATCATTTGATGAATTTTGGCTTGAGATTCGGACAGCATTTATAACATCTAAAAAGGCATTATGTCCAAACGTATGTCTGCCACTTTGTCCTACAAATTTATATGGCATGGTATTCTCAGCATTGAGATTATGACATCTAATTACCTATGAACTCTGAAAAACACTGAAGATGCGCTTTTAAAATATCCTGCGGTATCGAAAATTTAGCCAAGATTTAATTCTTTATGTAAAACTAAACAAGCACATCCATTTATAAGTATGAAAATTTTGCTTTCCTGTTCAATAAGTGGCAAAATTCCCTGCATATCGAATAACTATTTCAAATAAAATTCTTAATTCTGAAATAAGTAAAGGTCTGCTTAGTATATCCATTCTGTGTTCCTTTGTACCTGAGGCTGTGTAAATATTTTTTCCATGGAAGGGGATCCAGAACGAATCAGAACCCTTCCCACTCTAGATTCAACTCCCTGTGGCAGCCACCCAGCCAGCTGTTGTCGCATGTAGGGTGAGACATTTGTGCCCTGGAAGGACTTGCAGTCTGATTAGAGGGCAGATAGGTGCTGTTATTCATGTCTTGCTGCATGGTATCATTCACAACCTCCGGCTCGCACTCAGGGCTTCAGGCAACACACAATTCTCATTCTCCCGCCATCCCTTTCCTTTCAAGCAGGATAGAAATGTATTAAGATACATATTAAAGGCAGATCATCAACATGTGAGCTAATAGAGAAAAGAGGAACTAGGGAAAGAATGAGGCCTACATGTGGGCATGGGGTTCTCCAGGGAAGGTCGCTCTCCTATAGTTTCACTGCACCAATTAGCCTGGCCCTGCTTCTCTGTGGGTCCCCATCTCCGGATCTCTCAGAAAATTGCAGTCAAGATATCAGCCAAGGCTCTCATCATCTAAGACTGGGACAGAGGCAAAGAGTCTTTCATGATTATGATTATATACAGAGTGTCTCATTCTGTCGGCCTTCCCATAGACAGCCTAAGTGTGCTCTGACGGATGAGGGGTGACCCAAGAAAGAGGACACAGAGGGTGCCCAACAATAAAACAACAGCTTTTTTAAGTTCAGCTTTCAAAGGGCTGTCCATCGCTGTCCAAGCTGCTTGGTCCAGGGGCTGAAACTGTATGTGAATACCAGGTGTGACTGCCAGGTGTGACTACCAGGTGTGACTGCCAGGTGTGACTACCAGGTGTGACTGCCAGGTGTGACTACCAGGTGTGACTACCAGGAGGCAGCTATCGTCTTAGAGTCTGCCCATTGAACTTTTGGGCAACACTCCAACAAAGGGGCTTTGCCTCAGTGGCCGCAGGAACAGAGAAGACCTCAGCAGCTGAGAGAGCTTAAGTAGGAAGATGGGTAAAGCTTGTTTTATGTTCTGAGGTAGAGTGGGGGTAAGGAATGGCACAGGCTGTTTATCCGCTGCACACCACATGCCTGCATAACCTTGATATTGACAATGGCTACGGTGCATCTTACTCACTAATGAAAGACTTGAAAGAACTCTGAAGGGGATCAAACAAGTCATTTGGTCCGTAGTTTACGCATGGGTTTATCTAACACGTTGGGTTCATCCCATCTCTCTCCTCTGAACCCAGTTCCTTAGCTACCACACATATGCCATTTTGGCCAAAGGAGAGTTATACTTTTAACGTTCTGAAGCCTGCCTGCAGCTCCTTCTTCCTGAGGGCACCCTCCAGCCTTTGGGTGTTTTTCTTTGCCTGACCCCTTCCTATCTTTAGGAGTTCAGCCTAGGTGCAATGTGGCAGGGCCTTCTCTGCCCTTCTGCTCTTCTCTCAATGTTCATCCTACTCGGTGTTTCTAGTTTTGTAAAGTCGTCCTTTGCTTGTCTAGGTCACCTTCTGTGACCTTGTGGTGGTTGGACTGAGAATACACCCCACATAGGCTCATATAGTAGAACACTTAGTCGCCAGTGAGTGGAACTTTTTGGGAAGGAGTAGGAGGTGTAGCCTTGTTGGAGGAGGTGTATCCCTGAGAGTGGGCTTTGAGGTTTCAAATATCCATGTCACTCCCAGTCAGGAGACTGACCTATATGATAAAGGATCCTGATAAATTTAGAAGCATTTTAGCACTCACCATTTCCATCTGCCTGATTCTGCTGGCAGTAAAATGAGAACTGGCAAGACGGAGGTCTCCTAAATAGATAGGCATATGAGAAGACATTAACTGATGTGTGATAAAATTACCGAGTCATACAAACAGCTGGTCAGAGTTCCCGTTGGCTCTGTCTTCTGCACTAACACAAGTATGTTGGTTTTCTCTCCCAGAATCCCTCTACACTTAAGCTAAGATGTTCATCAATTCCATTGATGGAATGACTACAGTATTACAGTATTACAGTCCACATGGTCATGACCACATGACAACGTGACCCCATTCTCTCTCTAGAGGCAATATGCCAAGTACACCTGCTAATCAGGACTATGGCTTCTCGTTATCATAATTGACTCAGGAGCCACGTGATCTACGCTCCAATGAACGTCAACTCTGACAGCTTTGTAGGGGCTACTGCAAAGAGTAACTGTCTTTCTACTTGGCTGTCGGCTAGAAGGACCCAAGTTTGCCTGTTCTGCGGGCTTGGAATGAAGGATGAAGTAGATCTGCAAGAAGAGCCATGCAGACGGAAGCAGAGATGGAGAGCAATCTGATTCGAGGCCATGTGAGGTTGTGTTAGCCTCTCCTGAAGAGTTCCACCTGTGTTTGTTCAGTGACTGCTAAGATTAAGAGAGTGTAAATTGAGTTTCTGTTCTTAAAAGTATAGTAGCTCAATGATAAAGTATTTGCCCAGTATACCTGAAGCCCTGTGTTCAATTCCCAGCACCCCCACACTGGGCATGGTGGTACAAGGCTGTAGTTCTCAAAATTCAGAAGTAGAGGTAGGAGGATCAGAAGTCCAAGGTCATCCTTGGCTTTATGTCAAGTATGAGACCAGTTTTGGCTGTGTGAGACCCTGTCTCTAAAAGAAAAGGAGTCCCATTTGCTCTTTCATCCTTCTGGATTCTTAGTCTTTCCTAAGACATCATTGGCGTTCTGAGTTCTCTCCATTTCTCCCTCCTCTCTTCGGCTTCACATGTTAACTCTATTTATTGGCCCTGCCCTAAAGCTGTTTTCCACTAGGGAGTATGGACAAGAACAAGGCGTTCTGGGTGGCTATGCCCAGAGTGAGGTCTCTTGGTGGATCATTGGCCAAATACTGCCCTTGAGGTCTGGGATTTTTAGGAGTGTGGAGGACCCCACAGAAGGCAGGAGACACTGGTACGCATGCCTTCAATAGAAGGACTAACCACAGTGTTAACTCCACCTGGGAAGCCTGCACATCTGGTGTTTAGCATAAAATATGTCCAGGTTACATAATGGAAACATGTAAAAGAGTAGAGAATGTTCGAGAAGAAACCCAAGACAGTGTAAGCTTTGGGCCATCAGTCAAAGCAAGAATATCAATTACCAAAGCTGTAATCTGGTATTACTATGACAGCAAAATATTAAGTCAGCTAAATTAATCTCACTGCACTGTGTTTAACAAAGGGAAGCTTTGCAATGTATTTTAGTGCTGTTTAATTTTAATTTTCCCATACCCTACATAATAACAACAACACAATAATAATAATAATAATAATAATAATAATAATAATAATAATAATAATAATAATAATAATAATAATAATAATAATAGGTAGAGAAAGGAGGAGGGCTTGGTTTTATAACTATTACAGCTTACATGCAACACTTCATTCTCTGATGAGTAGAACCCTGTTGTTTTCTACTCTGGACATCATCTTACCCATGTGTATAATTTTAGCAGGTCCCCTTACCTGGTAAAATCACGCAAAATGTCCTAAGGAGAGGATGCCAGAATCATAATGGGGGGAAGGGCACTACTGGTTCCTTAAGGCTATGTCTAATCTCTTCCCACCAACAGTTCTGTTCCCATCTGGATCTTACAAAGCACTCTTTCCCAGCTTCAAACCAAAAGAAAGAAGACCTGAGTGAAGAACTGAGGGGGCAGGACACCTCATGACTTACGGAAAGGGCCACTAACTCTATTGACGAACAAGGACACCAAGTCCAGGCTTGCTCATGCCCGCACGCTCCCTCAAAAGAAGAGGCACAAGACTCGGAAATCCCTGACTTGAACACCCAAAGCCTGTGGCCAAGTGCTACTGCCAACCAAGGAGCAGTAAACAGAGGTCTTAAAAATGCACCGGGGCCCACAGTGTGCTAACCAGCGCCATCTAGTGGAAGAGGAGGTGTAGTCAGCTGCCACCTCTTGGAGAATTGTTTGCTCAACAGCTTGCTTAGTGGGGGACCTCCACCACACACTATGTGAGACACGGTGGATGTGCTAAGTTAGAGCTGAAAATATCCGGGTGCATGGAATGATCTAGAAATGTGGGGAAAGTGAACGGAAATGGGTCAACCTCATCAGTCTTCACCTGTATTAAAATTTTATACAGTTAAAAAGGTATAGATAAAAAAGACCAATGGAATCTATGCTTGTTGTGGTTAGCAACAGTCACATTTAAAATTCAGTCTTTTGGGGAAAGCAGGGGAGAGGGTAGAGACGCCTTTGGGGCACCTTGGCCCTGGCCATTCTCCTCTACTCAGAGTCCTTTGTACCCAGTCACTAGAGAGGAGGCAGTGAGAATTTGCTGGTGGCCAAATAGGCAACATTAAAAGTACCATTATGGAAGCTTCCTGTTGAAAAATTGGCTGTTTAAGTACAGATCCAGAAAATCCCTGTAATTCCTGTCTTTAGCTCCCTTAATTCGTAGATGAATCGAGACAGGGGAAAAATCCACAGCTAGAGTTGTAGTGGACCAATCTTTGTCTCAGGTACTGCTCAGATGGCCTGGATGGTGCTGGGTTTTGAATTTCCCAGTGTTTACATGTACACTGGGACTCTTGAATGCAGATGCACAAAAGTAGGACTGGGCTTGCTTAGGCGAGGAGAGGGGAGTTTGCTGGAAGTTTGGGGATAATATTTTACAGTGAAGCGCCTGAATGGGAATGCCTCTGGACTTCCCAAACATGGAGGACTGGGGACTTGGATGGTATCTGGATGCTCGTCTCTGATCTATGAGTGTCTTTCCCTTTCCCTCACACTGATCCACTTTCCCTCTGAAGTGGGTAACAAGGTCCCTGGCACTGACCAAATATCGCCTTTCACAGTTCCTGCCACAAGGAAGATGAGTTCAAATGTTCCACAGGGATGCTGACTAGCCTAGCTGATGTCAGATATCCCAGGCACATGTAGAAGCAATAACACTGGGGTCACCACCATACCTTCCCACAAGACTTCATGTCAACCAGTCCCTAACCTAGGAATCTCAAGTCTTTCTCAATGCCTCCTACAGCTCCTTACTACCTAGACTTAAACAAGAATGGGCCACTTGTCAGGGAAAGCACAAATCGGCTTCATGAGACATGGGTCAGCTGCTAAGAGTGGGGTGTGGCTCATTCACAATGGAGAACAAGATGGCTTTAAACATAGGAACACAGGTCAAGAACCAAGTGGAATCTTTACATTGCTCCCTTGTTGGGTTACAAAGGAGAGAAGGTATTTCAACCTTGGCGTTTTCAACCAGAAGAGCCTGTAGGGAAGCAGAAGCGCATCTATGGACCTATCAGTAGTGAAGCTGGGTATTTCTGAAAGGATTGCAAGGTTGGACTTGAGAATAGCAACATGGCGGACAGAAGACTGCATGCCCACCATTTGACACGTCTTAAGGCCTCAACACCATGCTCCACACACAGCGCAGTTCTACCTTGAGTTTTTGTTTCCCTTGTCTGGACTCCTCTTCCCCTCACATTCTAAATCTGGACAATTGATAGCCAAGTTAAGTGTGACTTAGGTCAAACAGTCCTCGACAATAACACCAACTGGAAACAATGGGTCCAATCTTCGAATGTTGGATTAGTGTGTGCTTGTCCTAGTTTTTGTTCATGTAGCTAATTGGCCCTGAAAATCAGCCTAATATAAGCTAGAATTCTAAATTGAGCCTATGCTTTATCAGGCTACAAAAGACTCTAGGGTGATATCAATTTTCTTCTCTTTGTCCTATTGAGAGGAGGATTTCTCAACCAGTAATTGCAGTGAGCTCAGAAGAAGGGCTGATGGGGAGAGGAGAGATCAATTACGGAGCAATATGTGAGGCCTGAAGTGTGAATAACTCATTTCACAGACATCAATCATTACCCAAAAAGTGGCAGGAGATGAGATTTGAATACTAGTTCATGTGGGTATCAAAAAAGGCATTAATGAGAAGATACCATCTTTGGTGAAAAGGATCATATCATAAAATAAATAGGTAGACATTTTTCTTTAAAAAAGGGAAACAGAGAAGATGTTTGGGAGAAGGGTTCTTCAAGGAAAGTGGGGCAGGTTAAATCACTGTTGTACCAACGAGGTCCACAGCTCACTGAAACAAAGTTCTGTCCTGAGAGAGACTGGACTTAGGGTAGACCAGAGGAGGAAGGACCATAGACTCAACATCTTCTTCCTAAGGTAACTTCTTTTTGGCCCTGAAGAGCACAGTTTGAAATGTGTTGGCTTTGCTATAATTATCCTTCTGCTTACAACAAGAAAATACAAGACTCCACAGAAGCTTTTCCAACCAACCAGTTCCTAAAGCCTACTGCAGCTTTAAGATCATGGTTTCAGTGACTTTGGGGTACTAAGCATGTACACTTTTTGGCAGAACATTCTGAATTTTAGCACCATTGTACTTGATCAAAAGTTGGTGGGAGAACATTTTTTTTTATTGTGATCGTCTTGTTCTGTGTCCCATGAAAGGGCATTGAGGAAAATATTCTGTAAAAGCCTGAAAATAGATTGAGGATGGAGAGGCATAAAAGACAAGATGGAAGAGAAACTTGTCCCACAAAAACAAAGGAAGTGTTTCTTTTGGCTCACAGTTTGAGAGGGCACAGTCCATCATGGAGAGAAAGTCAGGGCTGTAGGTGTGTAGACAGTTATGTTACAGCCATAGTGAAGAAGCAGCGAGCTGAACGCCAGTACTCAGCTCACCACCCCCAACTCTTCCCATTCAGGTTTATGCGATGCAGGACCTCAGTTCAAGAGATGGTGCTACCCACACTCAGAGTGGCTCCTTCTCCTTTGTTAAGCCTTTCTGGAGATGCGCTCACAGACACATTCAGATGTTTGTCTTCTCAGCAATTCTGAATCCCATCAAGCTGACCATCAAGAGCCATCCTCGCAGGAGGTGAACTAGGGACCCTTGCACCTGCATTAGCAGAATTGCATTTCAAGGTGGAATTTTTTTTATTGAGCAATTATTCTTCAGGTGTGTACTAGAAATAATTGAGGTAGATTCTGGAGATGGAAACAGAGGAAGACACACCAACACTCTCTGCCTTCTGGGCTCCCAAAGCCCTGAAGGGATGAAGACTTTACTTCTGCATCATTTAGCTCTGTTCTGTGTCAAGAACCAGAAAGCCACTCCAGCCTCTTAAGAAAAGGAGATCAGCAGGGATATAGGATGAAATTGGGAACGTCCGACATCTCTCTCACATCCTGACCTGACTGAAATGCTCACAAATCGACTTGTAATTGCTACAGGGCAGAATAGAAAGGACAGAGTACTGAGTGAAATCAGGCATGGTTTCGCATCTCTGTAATTCTAGAACTTGGGAAATGAAGGTACGAGGACCAAAAGTCCAGGGTCATTCTTAGTTACATAATGAGTTCAAGGCTAGCCTGGACAACATGAGTCATTGCCCCAAAACAAAAGAAAAGCAGCCAAGTGCAGAGAAGTAGTGGAGGTGCTATTTTAAAAGAAAAAATATACAAAGTGTCTCTCAGAAGGGGAGAGCTAAGCAAATGTCTTAATGAAGCTAGAGAACAAGTCTTAAGAAAGTGAGGAGGAGAAGAACGTTATGGATGAAAGACAGCCAGGGTACCAGCCCTGAGATTGGCTCAGCCAGAAGTCCCTACAGATAATGGTAAATCCCTGGAAATCTCTGAGAGCAAAGAGAGCAATAAAATAAAGAAAACGCACCTGCTTTTACTGTGAAATGAGATCTGCTAGAGTCCCCAAGCAGGGATTGGTCTACCCAGGAGTCTGCACCCCAGGCGGTCTGACTGTAGACTACAGACCTTCTCAGGCTCCTGTGGGGGCTCTTAGTAAGGCTTTTCTGAAGATTTGCAGAAACCCCAGCGAGTCATTAACATCTCCCAATACACTGGATTGCACCTGAAGGCGGGCATGGATTTTTCTCTAGAGCAGCAAGCAAGAGCTTTTAAGATTGAAGTCTCATGTGGCCTGGGTGTGGTAGGGTAATTGCCTGCGGAGGAGGTCCTGGGTTCGATTCCCAGCTCTCACACACCGTTGCTATGACAGCTCCATCCCGTTAACTCACCATTGGAAGCCCCGGGTTAAGTTACCAAGTACCTTCGCTAAAAGTTTTAGCAAGGGTGGCATAGCAAGGTGGTGATTACAGAAACATTTCAAAAGGACTGAGAGAGCAAGCCACAGCTGGGTGGCTGCTGCAAAGCCAGTCCCCTTCAGGAATGCTTTGCAGAGACAATAAATAAAATTTGGACCGCTTTCTCTAGAGCTGAGTCATTTTCAAAGTTTGCGCTCTTCGTTTAAGAGTGAGAATGCTCACCCTGGGTCTTCTCTTCAGTTTATAGACTAACCATGAGAGACAGGGTGGTTGTTTCCAGTGATTCAGAAACCCTGCATTTTCTGGAACCCTGCTCTTTGTCTGTTTGAGGAGCCAGAGAAGGGGACAGCATCTTGGCAGTAAATACCCCATCCGAGTGTCAACTGATAGGCGACAGAATGTCACACACCAACTCTGCCAAATCCCAGCGGCAGTGGGAGTGAGTGGTTAGAACTGGTACTCTCACACACTCAAGAAACGTCACCGAGTGCCCACAGTAGTCAAGTGCTATTCTAAGCCATGGAGGAAAATGTGAAGAAAATAAATAAAATGATAAATAAGGACTCTCTCTCTCTCATGGAGATGCTGTTGTAAAAGGCTGTAGATGAAAACTACACAAGCAAATTCATGGGATATTGACAAACACTGGACAGCAAAAAGTGGAGAGCCACGATGGGGTGACAGGCTGATGGGCCTCCGTCGAGGACAGTTTTTGGTCCCTCCCTGGGTAGGCACCATTGGAGCAGAGATCATGGAAAAGTTGGATCTTAGTTGGATCTGGCCGTGGATCACAGCAAAGTTGATCTTGGTTGTTGTATGCCACTAAGCAAGAGGAGGATGGGCTCTTCCTGGACATGGTTTCAAGAGGTTTCCAAAGAACATAGCAACCCTCAGTTAGGTAGATAGAGAATGGCCAGAATCCTTCTCATTCCTGTTTCCTCTGTGCTTGTAGTCAAAGAAATACCATACACATGTGTGTGATATACATACTCACAAAGATACATGTGTGGTATAATACGTATACACATACATGACACAAATACGATACACATGCACGTAACTACAGACTTATGTAATGTACATGCTTATGATATATGTGTAACATATATGCTTGTATGTATATGTAACATATATACTTGTATGCACACACGTTACTCACATACTTATCCTATTCATGTATGCAACATGTTTTTTTGCATATCCTCAGATACCTTCTCAGTGATTGCGTTTTTTACATAGTGGAAAAAAAAAAAAAACGACCTTCAGACTCCACTCATAGAGGGACTGGGTAACTGGTGAGTTACATTTAAATACCTAACACTCTTCTTCTTTGAAATTTTTGTTTATTCATAGTTTTGGAGACAGAGCCTTGCCCAACTGCTTAGGCTATCCTGGAGCCTACTAGATAGGGACTTGCATACCAGGATTATAGGCACATGCCACCAGTGTGACTCCTTCTGGGAGCTTTTAAGTCAACGGGCTAACTTTCAAGTCAACGGGCTAACCTTACTTTGTCCATGGGAAAATGACAGCCATGCCAAACCCTCTGGATTGGTTATAAGAATTAAATCAGCTAAAATCTGGGCAGCTAGTAGGGATCTAAAAACATGTTAATTTTATTCTCCCAGAATGCCTCGAGAATTAGTAATTCACAAAGTCTGTCACAGAAAAATCCAAGGGACATAAAATTTTATTTCTTTCCCAGCAGCAGAATAGAAATTTTAGAATGTCCAGGAAACCAATGGCTCCTAATGCAATTAAGATTTATTGAAATGCTTATTGTACCATGCCGTCAGTATCACTCTCCCAGCTGCTGGATTTGTTTAAAGTCTTTTACCACAGCTCAGTAACAAAGATAAGAGTGAGAACCATGTCTGGAATTCCTCCTTTGGACACTCAGCCCTGGGGCCGTAACAGTCGGTCACGCGCGCTAGGCATATGCTCAGAAATGGTCTCCATGGTTGTCCGAGTTTACTTTCTATTACTGTGATAAAACACTGACCAAAGCCAGATTGGAAGGAAAGGGTATGTTTGGCTTACAGATCATAGTCCAACATCCAGGGAAGCCAGGGTAAGAACTCAAGGCAAGAAACGGTCTGGAGGCAGGAATTGAAGCAGAGATCATACAGGAATGTTGCCTACTGGTTTCTAGGCTCATGGTCAGCTGCCTTTCTTATATATCCCTGGCCCACATGCTTACGGTTGGCACCACCCACAGTGGGCTGGATCCTCCTACATCAGTTAGTAATCAGGAAAATGTCTCACAGATGTGGGCACAGGCCACTATCATGGAGGCAGGAAGCTGCCTTGTCCCAGGTGTGTCAAGTTGACAACCAAGATTAGCCATCGCACGTGAACTGTGAGACCAGCATTTCCCCTTGCTCTAGCGGATGGCATGGACACCTGTGACTTTCCGTGTGCTGTTTATTGGACCACTTTTGGAAACCCAACATCCACTACATTGACATTCCCTAAAATGAAGTGGGGGGGGGCTTTTTGTTTCCATTTAAAACTCTCTTGTATCTTTTTCTTTCATATTTACAGCACTACATTAGAAGAAATTCCTATGCCTCACCTAGGAGTCGCGGCTCTGTGTGGTAGTTTCTTCCAGTACATGACCAGGCTATTTTCTTGTTTCTGTTGACTAATTCAGGAGAGCAGCGTGGAAGAACGGCAGGGTGCCCATTGCTGATTGCCACCCTGTTATTCTGAGTCCCATACATCTCTCAAGGGAAGTACTCCACATTTACAGGTAGGATGGATGTCAGACTTCCTATAGATCTAAGTGAAAATCCTTTCTCCATTAGAGACCCACCTTTAACGTGAGCACAGACTCCACCCAAGCCAGTGCTGTCTGTAAACCTGCAGCCAGACTTCCATATCTTGACCTCTGAGAAGTCTCTCGAATCCGACAGGCTCTAGTGGCGATTCAGTCCACCTCTGGGAGAGTCAGGCCTTTGCTCGCTATCCCAGGGGCCTTCGTGTGGTCGCTAAGACCGGCCTAAGTGGGCACGCTAGGCCTGGTCCCCAGCATCAAGAGTGACGTCATGAGGAAGCACTGGACCCGGTTGGCAGACGGACATTTGCCCTCAGATCACTACACAGAAACCTGCTGCTCTTCGCTTTGTACCGCGATGTTGTATTTCATCGTTAAAGTTCACACAGCACTTTCTAGCTCCGCGTGAGCCGATACGGAGAATTCATCACCTTCAGTTGGCAGATGAACAAACACACGGTTAAGAGGGTAAGCAGGTGGCCCAAGGTCATGCATCGGGTGACTGTCAACTGAAATTTGTGTGTTCCAAGTCCTCAGAGTCTAGTCCCTTGCTTCTCCTCTTCCCCTGCCTCTGAGGAACCCCAAGTCCTGCTCCTTATAGACACACGTATCTGCTCCCTAGTTTATTTTTGTTTGTTGTTAGACCTGATGACCAGGCTCTTAGTTTTCAAGTGACTTCTGGACCACAGACTCTCAACAAATTCCCTGATGCCTCCTGTGTTACTGCCTTGTGCTATTTTTTTCTCATTAGTATTTGACTTTTCTGTACACGAACTTCTCTCAACCACCTTCTAAGCTCGTAGAGAGAAAACAGGGCTGTGTCTTACACTTTTCTCCATCCCTCAGATTGGAGGTTGACTATCAGATGTTTGCATAAACCCCAAGCCAGGGGAAAACAGATTCTTATGATTGTTGTCTATCTTTGCCTTCCGCCTGTATCACATGATCCAGAAATGCCACTGAGATATGAGTTGATTATCTCGGGAAACGTTCTAGTTTCCATAGAGGAGTCAAGAAGCACTTGCTGGTCTAGCTAGTTCTTTTCTCTCTTCTCTCTGAGTGCTGGACACATGACTTGGTCTGGAGGCAGCATACATGTGACATGGACATCAAGTATTAGATTGAGATCATGATAGATAGGATAAGCCTACAGAATCAGTTGTGAAATGCACATCTCCATCCAACCTTGTATGTATTTTCCATGTGTGTTTGTGTGTCTGTGTGTAACATGAGGGTCCTGCTAGTTGGGGTTTCTGTCCCGCCCAGTACCCCACAGCCGGCAAGCCCCAAAGAAAATCACACAGAGAGTCTACATTAGGTTATACAATGACTGGCCCATTAGCTCAGTCTTCCTACCAGCTCCCATAACTTATATTAACCTATTGTCAGCCACATAGCCAGTACCTTCTCTCAGCTGGGCTGCTACATGTTGCCTTGTTGGAGATCTGCGCAGGAATGCCAGGGAAGCTTCCTGCTTCCCA
>JAQHUG010000050.1:8030439-8062848 GCA_028555095.1 Dicrostonyx torquatus | reverse complement strand
TGTGTGTGTGTGTGCGTGCCTGTGGAGGCTTTGACATTGATGTCAGGAATCTTCCTAGATCACTCTTCTACCTTATTCCTTGAGGCAATATCTTCCAGACAAACCCAGACCAAGCTGGATCATCACTCAGCATTGGCCTGGGTTCCGGGTTACCAAACTCTGAGTTACATTTTGAGATGAATAGTTTAACCACAGAGCTATGTCTCTAACCCTGAAGCCTTTTCTTCTTTTGTAAAGATTTATTTTATGTATAGGTGTATTTGCCTACATGTATATATGTGCACCAAGTTTATGACCGTTGCCTTGGGAGGCCCGGAGAGAGGATAAGATCCCCTGGAACTGGAGTTATGGATGGTTCTGAGCCACCATGTGGGTACTGGGAACAGAACCTGGGCCCTTTGCAAGCACAACAAGAACATTAACCTCTGAACCATCTCTCCAGCCCTACTCCCAGCCTTCTTATGATGGAGGCATCACTGTCGGAATTGCCGATTTCTAACTCTGACGGTAGAGATTCAGGGTCTCACACTGAAGTCCAACCACACACTTCTCTGTGTCTCCTACTGTGCAAGACGAGAACAAAGGTACACGACTGGCTTTTAGTTGTCACTGTTTCCGAGGAGAAAATAATAAATCAATCCTGATATGCTCCGGAGTGGGTGGGGTCTGTGACCTGCGCTAGACACCACAAAAGTGGTTCTATTTGTAACATGGATACAAGCAGCAGCAGCAGCGAAGAGTGTGAGGCTTCTGTGTCTTAGTTGGGGTTTTATTGCTGTGGAGAGACACTGTGAGCAAGGCAACACTTATAAAGAAAAACATTTAGTTGGGACCGGCTTACAGTTTCAGATTATTAGCCCATTATCATCATGGTGGGAAGCATGACAGCACACAGATAGACGTGGTGCCAGGGGAGCTGAAGGTTTTACATCTTGATGCTTAGGGAGCAGTAGGAGGCTTTTGCCACACTGGGTGTAGCTTGAGCATATCAGACACCCCTACACCCCCTATTCCATCCCCACCCCCTGTGACTTAGTTCCTCCAACAAGGCCATGCCTCCTAAGAGTATGACTCCCTATAGGCCAAGCACTCAAGCACATGAGTCTGTAGGGGCCATACCTATTCAAATCACCACACTACACACCTCTATTGCCAGAGAAGAGAAAGTCCAGCTATGAGGTGATTGACTTAGACCCTGATTCTGACTGTCCCCACAAGGAAAAGAGAGCTCAGAGCTGCCAAAGAAGCAGCGGAGATGAGTCTTCAGATGGTCCTCTGACACCAAGGGCTCCCTCCCACCATCAGAAGCTTCCACTGATCACTATCAATGACAAAGAAGACAGCAATCCCCACCTGAGGGATTCTGAGTGGGAACGGTGAGCCCAGTGAAGAGCACCCAGTGCCTGTGCTTGAAGAAGAAGCGGTGGAGAAGGCTAATTCTGGACCCACTTTTCCTGACGATGTTTGTGAAATATGGGATCTTGGAAAGTTCCAACCAAGCACCAAGTGAGCCCGACTCGGAGCCTGAGCCTGTGTGTGAGCTGGATGTTACAGCCAAAGAACCTGCAGAGGGAAAGGCTGCAAGGAGTAGGAAGAGAAAAACCAAATATCCAAGCATGTCATATGGTAAGCCACACAGGACAGGCTGTTGGGCTGTCTCACAGAATGTGCCAGTCAGCCAAATGCATCTGCAAAGCCTAGCCCTCTTGATGTCCCCATGCCATTGGACCAGTCTCTTCATCCTCCCAAAAACATGCCATTAAGGAAATGAAGAGGAGGAAAAGGGCGTGTCCACATCAGAGAGAAGGACCTTTCTGCCAACGGGGATGGGGCCCCACACGTCCATCTTTCTTATGCTCTAATATATTGGCATTTACTCCACAGTCCCCCTGGAGTGTTTGTTTCCCTGAGGATATCCTCGTTTAGTTTCCCCCTCCCCCACCCTACGGCCACACATATACCCAGGACTCTGGCTAGTTGTCAGTTCCTCTAGGTGGCCGTACATGGCTCTGGCCCCCTAGTTGTAGTTTTTTTTTCTCAAGTGTTGTAACATGCTGCCAAATTTGTTCCCTCAGTCGTCTGTTCGCGGGAGGCCTCATCATGCCTTATTCTCTGAGGGCCTAGCCTTGTGAGTGGCGTGTTACAGGTGCTCAATAAATGTGCTAAATAAATGAATGGCATCAACCAACCGCCAATCAGCCAATCAACCACCAATCGATCAGTTTTTCAGGGAGTTTGTCATAGACGTCATTCCGTTAATAAATGTCTCAGGTAGGACACCAAAGAGAAACACGGAAGCAGGATAGAAACACACCCAAACTTCACGCGCATGTTAAAGTTGGTTTCCCATGGTTGTTTCTTGTAGGGCCATCAATACAGACAATAATTACATCCATGGAAACAATAATTATATAAGAAACTCTTGCAGTTGTAGGTTCTAGATGGTAGGGTGTTTGGGGGAGGGTTGAAGCCATAAAACTAAAAAGCAACAGTTTCGTTGATTTTCTCTGCTGCATAATTTTGATTGTGATTCATTTGGGTGGCCATACAGCCAGAAAGAGCCAAACATGGCTTCCCTTTATGTAATTTAAAGTTTCGCAATGGGAACAAATAATTAGGGGAATTTCTCCCAGCTCTTTCTGTGGAAGAAAGAGCTCTTGGGGTCTGAACTCTTCACCAGCCTCCTTTTCTTTATTAATTAAGCAGTCAAACTGCTTGACTGTTTCCTGATCAGAAAGGAGGTCGTTTAGTGGGGTTTTAGAATATCAGACAAAACCAACCGGCCCGTTGCTGAATTAGGGTAAGAGGAAATACTGACTCAACCCATTTGAGCAGGGAGCAGCGTGGGCAGAGAGGGTAAACCTTACACATCTTTTATTGCAAAATAGTTCCAGATCTCTTGAGACCGGCTGAGTGGGAGAGAATAGATTACACTCCTGATGTAGAAGCTATCTATGAGGACCGGAAAACGGCACTTGGGTACTGAAAGAGGATGGAGAGCCTGCCTTCCACCCAGGACACCATCTGACCACTTTGCTATCTGCACAGCACTTGGGAATTTCTAAGTCTTAAGAATGCGAACTCATTAACACAAAACTGGAACTAATCTTAGCTTTGGCTTTTTTGTCTTGGGAACAGAATTGGCTCGGAGGTTCTAAGTGACTCACTGAGGAAATACTTGGACATGCTGTGCAAGACGCGGGCAATATTTTAACAACAGGCCAACATGTAAGGCATGGAGAAGAATCACAAATGAAAGGAAAATAAATTACAAAGCCCAGAAACCAAGGACGACTCGGAGCAAAAGGCACACACCATAGCCTGGAAACGAAACGCCAGCACTTTGGAAGCAAAACATCTGTGCTAGAATCATCAATGAACTCGAGACTTAAGAAACAGCTCCAGCAGCTTGCCTTCCATCCTCTTGTGCTTGCCCCATGCCAAATGGTTGAATATAAAATACCCTAATGGATATTAAGTGTTTTATAAATTAAGGGCTCTGAAAATATAAGCCATGACCATCCTTATTGGAGAAGAGACCACCATGATACAGAATTATAAGGTCTACCAGCCAAAGAGCTTGCCCAGAAGGAAGCTATGAAACCTTGAACAAAATTAAAACAAAACAAAACCATTTCTCGGCACTTGGCCTTGAACTGCTACAAGAGGGACCTCTTTTAACAGCACGGTGTTAGAACTGTGACATTCCCAGAAGGGGAGAGCCTGTCCTTTCCTGTTCTCTTTCCAGAAAGAAAGAAAATTGGAGTTATAGTCCACAGCTGCCAGAAACATGCTGTGCTAGCCCTTTCCCCTCTCCTACTCTGGGCAGACATTACTATCAATCATAATTCTGTGCCTCTCTTCAGTAGCCTCAGGCTTCTTATCTACACGGTCTTCCTGGAAGCCACTGTTAACCACCAGTCTCGAACTCACTGTGTTGCACAGGCAGGCCTTGAACCTGTGATAGTCCTACTTTATAATCTCCTGAGAGAGTGAAGTTACAGGCCTGCTCCACCAGACCTAACTAATGCTTTCATTTTATATGTGAAGAAGGTACAGAAAGTGCCCGTGGGGTTCAAGTGCACACCCCCCCCCATCCATGCACACCCATCCCTGTACTCTCACTATTAACCAGATCACTCAGAAATTACAGAGTAGTCAGGGCTTTGGACCACGGCCAGTGATCTCTATTCCCTAGAGACTTTCATGGCCGGAAAAGAGAAGAGCCCTCATCCTTTTCTGGAGGAAGCTGGCGGCTGCGGCTTCTTCCCAAAAACAGGACAATTGCTGGAAGTTTCTTGTGACTCTAGACAGTGACCAGAGACATCTCAGCTTTCTCCACTTCCAAGTATCCATTTAAGCTCAGCAGGGTCCACAGCACTAATACAGAAGGTTTTCACAGGACAGGAGGATGTCATTCTCTATTTCACATGAGGGGGCATATCTTTCCCTAACCCCCCACCCCAGGGCATAGCCCATTAACATGGATGGGGTGGAGTCCTTGCAGGGGTGACTCAAGGCCTTCTGCAGCAACTGGAGGCAAAACCAGTCCAGCCTGTGGGTGCTTCGGGAGCTGGTTTTGTGAACATTCTCTTCAAAGATGAGCTTCATGCAGACCCTAGATAACATTCTTGGTCATGTCTGGACCGAGCTTGAGGCTAGCCTCTCTGGAAACGTGGGAGCGTAGCTGGAGAAAGTAAACCGAGGGTTCACCACTTTCCAAGTCTTAACTGTGGGTAAATGAAGACAGAGGAGGGGAAAGAGCTTCATCACTTTGATATGTCCCTCTTATCACCAAACCTTCCATCTTTGGCACTTCCTGCTGTGTAATAAGCATCAGAGTGATAACAGAAAGGAAGGGATGCTTACGGTGCCCCCCCGACATATTTTCTTATGGCTGACATTTATAAGAACTAGGTAATTTTCCTATTTCATCCATTTAACTCTGTGTGTGTGTGTGTGTGTGTGTGTGTGTGTGTGTGTGTGTGTAGCAGGCCCATAACCTCATGATGTCCAACCCCTCTTTTGTATTAAGGGTCCCTAAAGTCTACGGCTTTAGCAAACTCCAGCACACAGCACCTATTGTTGGTCACCATCCTCGTGGTGTCCATCAGATTTGTTACTGGATTCTCTCATCTACGTTGCTGTAATTTGGTTCCTTCTGATACCTTCCATGTCCTTGTCCCTAACAACCACAGGGACACTTTCTGTTTCCATGGACAACATTTGACTCATTTTAAAATTGCACACATAATATGAACTGCTGTGTCTGGATTATTTGACTGTTCTCTCCTCTAGGTTTCTAGGTATTGGAATGAGTGGAAAGACTTTTTTTCTTTTCTTCTTAAAGGCGAAACCATATTCCATTGTGGATATAAACTGCATTATTAAAAAGTTGCCTTATCTGTCTTGGGCTCTCTGGTGGCTTTCTGTAGCTTGTCTATTATGACCAGTGTTGCAGAGAAGCATGGGCATGGTTTATAGTCTGGGAGTCCATTTCCAGTCTATGCCTGGCCCCCATCAGCACCCTATGGACTTTTTCTGACTTCCTTACCAGCCCTCATTCAAGCTCTTTGTTAATGTTCCCATCCACATGTATTTCCTGAGTCCTTGTACCTCTAGGTCTCACTCCGTTAAATCTATTCAAAATACTATGACGGATTTAGTAATCTCCGTATTTCTTGCCCTTTTCAGGGTTGATGGGAGAAGAAATTGGAATAAGAGGACTCTTTCAAATTCACCTAGAAAATCTGATGCCCGGTAGATAAGAGACAGAGGTGACGTCCAATAGCAAATCTCATAAACTCCAGTGAGATAAAAGATAAAAGACTCGCAAGCTGAGCGTACCCTGAACCACCTTCCCAACTGTCCTACTCGTCCAACGGAAGTGGTGCGGGCAGTTAACAGTTAAAGGCAAAGGTACCGAGTACCCAGCAGCTCAAATGTGGAGAGTCGCAGTCGCCTGGTACAGGGGACACCTGTGTCTGTAGTGGCAGTAAAGCCATGGAGATACACAATCATAGCCCGCTGACGTCAGCACTTAGAAAGGTGCTTGGCCTCTTTGAAAGGCTGTCCATTGTATGAGATGCAGCTCTTTTAATGAGAGAGATGGCCTGTGTGTGCAATAATAGCTGGGGTGCTTGTCTTTTCTGTTCCAGCTTCATAAATGCATCAATGCATCCAACTGGCCAGGGCACTTTGTTCTGGAGAATTGTAATATCAGTCAGGTTTTTCCTCTTCTATCCCTCACTCTTCTTGCTTGTTCCTAATCATGACTTCCACTGCTTTTCTTTGAGGCTATATGTGTGTGTATGTATGTGCATGCATATATATCAATATATGTGTGTGTGTGTGTGCTTGTGTATGAGTGCCAGTGTATGTATACTTGTGTATATACTACTTTGACAAATTTAATCTTTTATATAATTTTGATTAATAAAACCACACATATAATCATTAAAAATATTTAAGCACTTATTGTATGTGTGTGTGTGTGTAGTACCTGCATAAGTTTACATGCACTGCATGTGTGCAGATGTCTAAGGAGGTCAGAAGAGGGTGTCAGACCCTGGGAGCCAAATTTGATCATCCGTAAGAGCAGTATGTGCTTTTAATTACTTAGTCATCTCTCCAGCCCCTGTATATAGATGGATAAAGATGAGTGTATATATATATATATAATGTATATATATAGTTATAAAGACTATTATATATAATTGTAAAGATTATCATAATATATATTAATTTTGGTATTACCACATTTGTAATATCCAGAAAACTAGTAAATGCAAATGCAACCTTTTGGGCCTAAAGCGGTCTTTTTAACTTCACATATCAGGTTGGCAATAAAGGATGCTCACTGCCGTACCTGGCTGAGCTATTCCCCAGGACCCACATAATAGAAAGAGAACTGACTCTCACAAAATGTCCTCTGACCTCCATTGCAAGCTACAGCAGGAGCTTGCACCTGGACTGACGTGCACACACACACACACACACACACACACACACACACACACACACACACACATTATAGTAAATAAATACAAAAAATAACCCAGATTTCTTTGCTAGGTCTGGGACTACTCATGCTGCTTGTGTATCTTGGGTTTTGCTGTTGTCATTGCTTGGTTAGTTGGGTTTTGTTAGTTTGTTTGGATGGGTTCTCTCTAGTTTTCTGGGATTTAATTCTCTTGCAGGTAAACTGCTGAGTTTGTGTGGAGGAGTTATTGGTGGTGTCTCCTTTTTATAGTGATGTTTTTCAAGGTTTAAAGCAATGGCATGGCTTCCCTTTCTCATACTGGAACCCTGTCCCTGACACACCTTTTCCTCTTTTTCAGGCTCACTGAACTAAGCAGTGTTTATTGAAGAACCAACATTTTGTTATTTGAATATTCTCTCTTGTTCACTATTTCCTTCCTTCTGCTTGCTCTGGGCCTACTTTGGTCTTCTTCCTCTAGTTCACTGGTTCTCAACCTGTGGGCCACGACCCCTCTGGGAGTTGCACCTCAGAATCTCACAAGTCAGATACTTACTTTACAATTCATAACAGAAGCAAAATTACAGTTATGAAGTAACAACAAAATAACTTTATTGTTTGGGGTCACCACAACATGAGGAACTGTATTAAAGAGTTCTACATTAGGAAGGTTGAGAACCACTGCTCTAGTTCTTTAAGATGGAGTTTAAACTGTTTTTTAAATTTTCCTTTGAAAATATTTTTTGCTATTGATTTCCCTGTAATTACCATTTTAGCTGTATTCAAATTTTTTTCAGGAATTTACTTTTATTTTAAGCATATGTCTGTATATTTGTATGTGACCCATGTGTGTGCAGCTCCCGAGGAGGTCAGAAAAAGATATTAGATCCCAGGAAACTGAAGTGACAGATGGGTGTGGGCTGCCCTGTGGATTCTGGGAGCAGAACTCAGATCTGCTGGAAGAGCTGCAGGTGCTCCTAACCTCCGAGCCAGCTCTCCAAACTTCAGGTGATGTATTAAATCATTTTGATTTTATAACTATCAGCTTTCTTAACTGTGTCATCCTATGACGGCTTTCTGTTTGCTCTGTTCTTGTGTTTTGTTTGTTACATCTTGTTTTTCTTTATTTCCCCTCTCTTGCCTTCGTTGGAATACTTACCAGAACTTCATTTTAATTTGCCTAAGGAGCATTTGGCCACTACCTCTTCATTAAAGCTCTTTATGATTCCTTCAGGGGTTAAAATACACTTAACTTCTCAGTCTAATTAGAAATAGCAATCACCATTCTAAGACGAACCTAAGAGGCGTGCTGTGTGGCAGACCCTCAGCTGCCGGCCTCACCACGGTAGTTATTCTCTCCGTGGCAAACACTGACCGCCTACAGGAAGTGATGTAAGGCTTGCACTCAACGGTCATTCATATTTTAAAGAACCAAACACTTGCTGTTTCTATTGTTCTTCATTGATTCTGAGTCCCCCCTGATGTCATGCCTCTTCTTTGAAATAATTTCTTCTAACATTGGGGTGAGGGGTGCAGTCATGACCTGCCTTTTATGATCAAAGTCATAATGTCAACAAGATGCCATAGTGTGTATGTATGTATATATATATATATATATATATATATATATATATATATATATATATATATGGTTTATATATACACACACACACAACAAAACAAAACTGAGCATATTGTAATCTCGATGCAAGTAGGTCTTCTGAAAAATAAAATTCCATTCCTACATGAAGAAAGGTTAGTTCATCCTTGATAGACAGGAATGTATTGGGCATAGAATATATTCAACTAGATATGAGTTCAGATGTAACGGTCCACTCCCTGGGGGTTTTAGACTCTCTTGTCCCTCCCTCCCAGCCCCTATCCAGGCTCCAGCAAGCTATCTGTCATCTGAGATCTCCTTTCTCTCTCCAATACACATTGTTTTCTTCTGGTGGATGCCAGGACTATTTTTTATCTTTAGTTTTCAATTTCATTTAGTTATCTTGTATTTTGACATGGGTTTCTTTCTTTGGTTACTCTGTTTGGGGTTCACTAAGTTTCTTGAATTAATGAAAAGTATGTGTGAAGGCCATCTCTTCCTTTGCATAATCTCTGCCCTGAATTCTGTCTTCCGGGCGGTCTGAGGACATGAACTGACTGAGGTTGGAGCTTTCTGTACCTCATGGAATTCTTTGAGGCTTTGGCCGTTTATGAAACTGTGTCGTCTCTGTGGTAAAAGTGACATAGCTGCCAGTGATCTATTCTCAGGGTTACTAAGTCCTCAGTCATTGTCTCAGGGTCAGGCCTGAGGGATGACTCAGTGGGGGAAGCATTGGGGCCTCACAAGCCTGATTAGCCTGGGTTCAATCCCCACTAGCCACCGAAAGGGGGACAAACCCCCATAAAACTGTCCTCTGACCTCCACATCCGTAGTAAATAATAATGGGTCATCCATAACAAATAATAATAATAATTTAAAAGGTAAAATCTACGGATGACCCAGATGTGAAGGTGACAGTGGGACAGAATTTTCTCCACTCTCTCTGAACCATGGGAACTTCCTTTACTAGCCTCATGGGGCAAAAATCCAGAGTTTCTCTTGCAGCCCTATCTGGTCAAGCTGGTGTGCACTTCCATACTTGGGCCTGTGCACTTCCATGTTTGTAGCTGTCTCTTGGCCCATGTTAAATAACACTGGAGGGGAAGCATCTAACTCAGTTCTTAACTGTTGTGGAATATCAGTTTAAGATATGTTACATTCATTTATGCTGTGGAATATTTGCTTAATGGTGCAAAGATGTGTTGCATTTTTTAATGTTGCACTTGTTTAACTATGCGGAGCTGTGTTACTTTGCCTGCCTAAAACATCTGATTGGTCTAATAAAAAGCTGACTGTCCAATGGCTAGGCTAGAGAAAGTAGAGGCAGGGCTGGCATACAGAGAGATAAATAGGAGAAGAGAGCAAGAAGGAGAGGGGGAAAAAAAGGAGGAGGATGAGAGAGGCTACCAGGGGCCAGTTATCCAGCCACACAACCCGTCATGGAGTAAGAAGGAAAGAAAAGAATGTAGAATAGAGAAAGGTAAAAGCCCAGAGGCAAAAGATAGGTGTTATAATTAAGTTTTAAAAAGCTGGATAGAAACAAGCCAAGCTAAGACCGGGCATTCATAAGAAGGAATGAGTCTCTGTGTATTTATTTGGGAACTGGGTGGTAGGCCCCCAAAAGAGTAAGAGAAAAAAAAACTACACTTAATCGCAAGCTGATTGTATAAGAATGAACTTGTTAATAAAGTTGCCTCAAGATAAGACAGATGCTTCAGGTATAAGGGAGAACTCTTCTCTTGAGGTGTCCATCAGGATGACTTTTCATGTCTTTTCAGGCAACAAACATACCCATCTCTCCATCTACTGAGGATTTATGCTCAGGTGTCAATGTTCACGAGAACAAAGCCATGATTGATGGATGATGTGTAAACATAATGTTCATTACTTTCCTCCTTTAATCTTGCTTTGCTATCTTCATTTCCTTTCTTCCTTGGTGCTTTGGTAAGAAATATCCCAAATAATCCATCAGTAAGGACCCGAGTTCAGATCTCCAGCACCCACTTTAAAAGCCATGGGACAAAGTGGCTATAGTTCCAATCCTTGATGTGGCAAGGTGCAGACAGGTCTATTCCTAGAGCTTGCTGATTAAGCAGTTTCCCCAAGTTGGTGAGCTCCAGGTACAGTGACAGACCCTGTCCCAACAAACAAGATGGAAGACAGTAGAGGAAGGCAACCAATACCCATCTCTGACCTTTACATGTATACACATGTGCACACAAGCACACATGTGCACAGATACATACATGATATACACACCTCTCTCTACACACACACGAGAGAGAGAGAGAGAGAGAGAGAGAGAGAGAAGAAAATGAAGAAGAAGAAGAAGAAGGAGGAGGAGGAGGAGGAGGAGGAGGAGGAAGGGGAGGAGGAGGAGGCAGCTAAATCAGTGGTATCTGTTTCCCCGCGAGTGATTCATCTAAAGACCCTCATCTTCAAGTTGCTTTGTGGGGAATGAGGTCCATGACCTTGCCCATGCTCAGAACTGTGCCACTGAGCTCTATCTATCTCCAGCCCTCAAGTTTCTCACAGTATCATTTTGCAAGGGCTCAAAACATCAGAGAATACATTAGGACTACATTACTTCATCATATGTTCACAGTGGTATTTTGAGAGCCCCAGTTGTATCATCTTGCCAAAACCATCTTGGGAATATCATAGTTTCCCTGAATTCTCACGACTACTATGGTAAGCAAAATGATGGGTCTCCCAAAGATGCCCTCATGCTGAAAATTGTGGATGTTGCTGCGGACACAAAAGGACTTTAGGGGTGGTAGTAATGGCAAAGTGTAAGATATTTTGGATTGTCCAAGTACGTTCGAGGTAATCACATTATTTTTTTCAGAAGGAAATGGGAGGATGGAAGTCAGTGCAAGAGGCTCAGAGATTTGAAGAGATGACAGTGTTTTGGAAATGGGGAAGAGGTCATTATCCAAGCCATACTTACACCTCTGCAATCTGAAAGAGATAGTCCTTCAGACATGAAGGAGGACATGGGCTCTGTCAGCACCTTCGTTTGAACATGGTATGACCCATTCTGGGTTTCTGGATCCCAGAACTGAAGTCACTACATTTTCATTGTCTGACAGATGATCTAGAACTGTCTAGGTGACAGGATGGTAGGTATACTCTAGATCATGGGAGAAGAGTAATTAAGATGGTCCACATGAACAGGGTACTGAGTGAGTGAGTTCCAGGGACCCAAAGGCTAAGATCACCAACTGTACAGCTCTGTGTTTGGTCAGTGTGGACATTTTAATTAGAGATATTGGAACAACAGAATGTTTCAAAAATCGCTGGCAGTGAGGGGCCGCTGAAAACAGGGATGCTCGCTTTCATGGTCTCCTTTTCTCTCAGACCATTTTGAAAGACCGTGGCTCACCTGCACCACCACACGTCACATCCTATCAGCATTGCTCTGGGCACTGTACTTCCCCACCAGAATGGCCATTTTCCCATTCAAACTCCATCAACGCTTGAACACAGCCGTTTATTGCAGTTTTGTTTCCTTATTTAATGTATGTGTGGAGGTGAAGATAGGGAACTCAGAGGTTAACTTACAGTAGTCGGTTCTCTCCTTCCGTCTTGTGGGACTTGAGACTTGAACTTGGGTCCTTAGTGTTGTCCTCAAGTGTTTTTACACACTGAGCCATCTCGTCAGCCCCCGCTAGGTGTTCTTAATCACTGAATACTGGCTTCTACTGCATTTAGTATGGCTACTTGACAATGTGTCACATAGTGATTCTCAGTCACAGGTTGGGTTAACTTCTACCTAGGAACACCAAGGAATTCTACCCACTAGAAGCACTCCAAGCTCCAAACTCCAAATTCTGATTCATCTACATGCATTATGAAGTCAACTGCTACCAACTGGCCTTGCATCAGCAGACCCGGGACCTTTGACCTGCCTTTCCTGTCCTGTCCTGTGAATGAGGTGAAGCGAGAACTGATTAAGCCATCAGCTTTTTATCCAGCTTGTCTGTTTGGCGGTGCCGGAATAGAGCACTAGTTCTGGAGGCTGAGACATCCAAGATTGAACTGCCCCCATCAAGCCGGACCCTTCTGCTCCTTAGAACATTGCAGAATGCAATACATCACAGGAGAGCACACCTAAGAGGGGAGCCAAGCCCATTTCATAAAAACCCCACTGCCAAGCTAATGAACCCGCTCCCAGGATGAAATGTCCACTCGTGAGGGAAGAATCCTCATAACCCGTCTATTAGCCACTTGGTAAATATCTAAAAACTAATGGTGAGATTAAGCCTCCAACAAATACCAAGTAACAGAATGTTCTGAGCACTGTAGAGTTGTTGGACAGAGGTACATGTCAACACAAGCAAAAGGAATGGTCGAGGCAGAAGCTCTAAGACATACACATGTTTACCTTCCCGTACCTGCCAAGCCTTGGGAGAGAGCTGTGTGGTGTAACCCCTGCCCAGCGTTCTACCCATTGACTGCCCAGAGTGCAGCAGCTGCAAGAGCTGGAGCAAAGCTGGGACCATAGGAAGATCCAGATGGGAGTGGTTGTGTTTGCATTTAGCAAGTGACACCAGATTTTAATTTGTACAGATGACAGTGGGTCACCAAGTGCAGACTTTGTAGGAACGGCGCCGTAGACTCAATGGGAACTATCTACAGCTATGACTTTCACCTTTTGAGTATGAAACGCTAGGTTGAAATGTTAGACATGTAGAGTATTCTTTCTCCTACTTCTGGGAGTAGAACCTCACATTTACTCTCCCCCAGAATTCTTATTGCTCCTACTTGACATCTCTGCATCTTTAGCATTAAAACTCGGTTTTGTTAAAAAAATGAGAACTTTTCTCAACCCAGAACAATTGTTCCTGCCCCGAAGGTGAGTGGTTTGGTTTCTGACAGTGGATTGAAGGCTACAGGAAAACAAACAAGAGCAGAAGGTAGATTGGTTCCAAAAAGGAAAGCTTAAAAAGATGGGTTCTCTTTGAGGTGACTGTGAATGTGGCAGGGATCATCTTAAGCTCCCCGATCCCCGCTGCTCCCCATGTTTTCTCTGCCTTCAGTTTTCATTGTTGTGCAGTGTTGACAGTGGGCCAGATCTGCCCTGGATATTGTATGTAAAGATAGCCCATGACTTAATGATGTCTTGGCCTGAAGTTTTCTTGCTTTGTGACGGGAAACACTATGTCATTGAGCTATGACTACCAGTATTTGATGTAAGAGACATTTTCAATTCACAGCATCTTTCAGTTTAGTAGGTTGATAGAAATAGAGCCACGTTTTAACATGAAGAATGTGCTCGTGCCCATGCATGTACACACACAGGCATGCATGCCTGCATAGATAATCTCATAAGATGTGTACTGTTATTTCACGTGTTTTTAAAACCATTATACTAAGGCACAAAGCACCGGACACCATGCTGATCACAAAGGCAAGTTAGGGCCAAGTCATCACTGGAACTCTGGCAGTCTGGTTGTATTGCGCCCTTGGCCACCACACTGTAGTAGCGTGTGGGCTTTATTCAGTGAGGTATGGATTTTGGGAGAATGTTACATATGTTTCTTTCTGTTTGAGGTTAGATTCGTCTCATATGCTAGTGATTTCCAGCTCCTTCAGTGATTTTCCCAGCTCTTCCCTTAGTCTCTCTTCTCTGAGGTCTCTTCCCTCACAGAATGTGTTTATCTGAGCTCTGCTTTTGGAGGGGGCAGGGGTGCAGGACTAGAACACGGGGCCTTGAGCTTGATAAACACGCACCCTACCACCAAGCTACATCTCAGGCCAGAAGACCCAATTCTTTGTGTTTGTTTGTTTGTTTTTGTTTTCCTGAGACAGGGTTTCTCTGTGTAGCCCTGGCTGCCCTGGAACTCACTCTATAGATGAGGCTGGCCTCAGACTCAGAGGTCTGCCTGCCTCTGCTTTAAAACCCACAAATGCTAGGACTAAAGTGTGTGTCAACACTGCCCAGCTAGAAGACCCAATCTTGAAGAGCAAAATTGCACACGTGCACATCAGCTCCCCTGCTCTCTGCCCACTTCCCTCCACCACCAAGCCTCCTGAAAATCAATCTGGACTCTTTTTTCTTGGGCACCTGAGTGCTGTGCAGTCCGGCCTGCTTCAAAGCTCTACCATAGTTACTGCTTGATAGCCACCTTCAACTATGATTGCCTCTGCCTCCGTGGCATTTGACTGGGAGTCAAGCATCCTTTGACAGTCTCCACCCCCTGGACAGCATGACCTGACACTCTCCTTTCTCATGGCCCTTTCCTCCCTCCACTCCATCCCACCTCCTGGGACAACCTCATGATCTGGGTCTCCTTGCCCACAAGTGGGCGTGCTCCAAGAGCCGTTGGCTCTCTTTCTCTTCATCGCAGCGCCTGCCTCCCCAGATGAGCTCGCCTACACCCACAACTTAAATTATTACCTCTCTTTTTATCTTTGCTTCCAGGGCCAGCCCCCTCTGACATCTTGCTCTGCATTCCATCCTCCAGCTGAACATCTTGGGCTGGAGGCTCTCCATTTGGCCAAGGCAAGCAAGCGTCTTCTTCTCCCAACTCTCGCATGCAAAGGAGGGTTCAGTCAATGCTAGCTGAGGACCCGAGAGGCAGACTTCCAGAATCAATACTGTGTTAACGCTGCCTGCAGGAACTATCAGTTCCGATAGCACAGGAAGCTGGGGTGGGGGGTGTGAAGTGTAAACGCGAATCAGATGGAACAGGAAAACACAGCTCATATTTTACATGGGCTGTCCAGTGACTAACCAGGACACGTTTTCACGTAATGCTGATCTGTTCATTTTTTTCCCTTGCTGATGGTTTCAAAAGAGACACCATAATTTATCCCCCCTTTTTTTTTAAGTTCCATGGTCTCTTCAATTGTCCCTTGGGAGTCCCTTGGGACCTCTGCAGATGAAAATGTAACTGACTCCTCCTTTCCAAACAACACGCTTGCATCTGTTTTCTCTCGTTTGATTAAGGGCCTGGGCAGTGGGTCAGAGCCTTTACTCTGGCAACAAAATTTGGATTTAGTTGGAAGTCATAAAAAAAAAACCATACATACACATACAAAAACTGGAAACCATTAGAAACTGTCCCTTTTCATACAACCAAAAGCCATTGAATAGGACTGGCAAGAGATCTTTGGGCAAGAGGCTCATCAACAGACGGTAGATGATGCTCTTTGTAAAGATGTCCAAAAAGGACCAGCTACATGTTCGTTCTTACAATTAGGAAGGTTTCCCAACCTCCCCAACCCAAGGAACAGGTTTGCATTGCATGCAGAGATATTTCTGTGTGTTTTGGTGTGGCCTACAGCTTCTGCCTCAGAAGTATGGCGTAGCACCGGTTTTGCAAGCTTCCTGATGAAGTGGAGGATGCTGGAGTCCTTGTAGATAGAAGGTAAGGAAAGCCTGAGCTCCTGCCAGAGTGCACATCCTGGGGGCGGTGCGAGTCTGAAGTCCTGGCACACAGTGAGTCGGGATGGCTAATGCCTGCATGAGAAAGCAAACCCAGAGAGCAGGAGGAGGGGCAGAGCAGAGAGAATGGAAGGAAGAAGGCTAGAGGATTCAGACAGCAACGAGGACAAGGAAGGACACTTAGATGGACAAGGAAGGACAATGGGCTGTGAAAGGCACTGATATGGAACTGCTTGGGTCCCAGTCAGTAAAAAGCCTCTCTAAAGTGGGCTGATTCTTATGGACCTTCCATCTTTCTCCTTCATGGCATCAATCATTATGCTTCAAGCCTTTAGAAACTCTTCCTTGGCCTCCCACCTTCGGGAAAGAGAACTAGAGTCTGCCCTTGCCGGGCTTCATTTGCCTGTAGCTTCTCTGGTCATACTACTCTCACGGCCAGGAAAGCCAGAAAACAGTGGATATGGTGGTTTGACCAGGAACTTTACCTCCAGCTTGTTGGTGCACAACCTACTGCTCAGAGAGCCTCATTTCTGTGGTGCAAGAATGATTTCTCTACTTTTGCCTGATGGAATTATGCTCCCTCTTCTTTTGCAAGCATTCATGCACTTTATGCCTCCCAGTGTCTCTTTTGTGCAATGCTGACAGCGTTGAAAGAATACTTACTCAACCAAAGAAAGAGCAAATGTTTGAATGGAGGAAAATCCCCATCGTCAGTACGCCATCTCCTTTCTCAGCAAGAGAAAATTTTATTGGTTAGTTTTTCACAGGTAGATCTTGAATTTTAAGTTAATGTAGGCATTTTTCTCCTTTCTTCCTTCTTTCCTTCCTTTTTCCTTGCTCCTTCTCTTCATCAGTTCGTCCCTCCTTTCCTTCTTCCTTTCCTACCTTCACTCTGTTTCTGATTTACCCTGCAGAAATCTCACTGAGGAAGAGGTCACGTGCTTTCTCTGACTATGCTTCCCTTCCCTTCCAGAATAGCTCTTGGACAAGCCTCGGCTGCCCATGGTGTATCTTGTCTATGTCTGCAAGAAGAGGCAAGGGGGTTCACTTACCTGGGATTTCCATCCTTCACTGGCTTGGGTACACCTCCTGAGTCCCAGACACATGTTCCATCTACCTCAACACTTCGTGGCCAGACTTTGGGGAAAGGTCACCCAGAAAGGTCACACTGAATAGTCAATGAGTCTAACTACAGTGTTACGTGACCTATAGATGTGAAATTCAAATGTGAAAATGGAGGTCAGCTTTGGAAACCAGCAGGTCCCATTAGCAAAGGACCCAGCCTCTGAGTCCAGTTTATATCGGCAGCGGTGTGACCTAGAAGAGAAAGAACCTCTTGAGGCTTGTACCTTCTTCGGTAGAATGGGCATAGGTGTGGTTTTCCCACTAACAACATAGGGCTTCAAGAAACTCTAAAAGCAGGGCCACAGGAAGGCAAGGCACAGGTGTCTATAGAAGGGGGACAAACTGCCCATGTTCCAGAGCTTTCTCTTTGTAGCATTTCTCCCAAACTCAACTACGGACTTCAGGGTTCCATTCCGCAGGCCCTAGACTCCTGCTGCCTCCACCATTCAATACGCATAGGAGAAAAAAAAAAACGGCACCGTTTGACATGCTACATTTGATATATGATTGCTATTTTAAAACACAAAATAAAAGGAGCGGGAGGAATGACTCAGCACTTAAGAGCACTTGCTGCTTTTGCAGAGGACCCAGCCTGGGTTCCTGGCATCCATTTTTGGTGGCTCATACGTGCCTGTAAGTCCAATTAGGAAATGGGAAGCCCCCTTCTGGCCTCTGTAGTACCTGCATTCAGTTGGCATATATACATACAAACACACACACGTATATATATTTTCAGGCATATACATAAAGCAAATAACTATATCTTTTTGTTTTTGTTTTTGTTTTTTGAGACAGGGTTTCTCTGTGGCTTTGGAGCCTGTCCTGGAACTAGCTCTTGTAGACCAGGCTGGTCTCGAACTCACAAAGATCCGCCTGCCTCTGCCTCCCGAGTGCCACCACCACCCAGCATAACTAGATCTTTAAATAGCTAAATCTTCAAAGGTCATGAGCCCATTGTTATGACTCACTTATGTGAACTTATCTTTCCTTTTTAAAAGTAAGAGCACTAAGAATTACTTGTTTTTAAAACCAAAGTGTTATGTTTTTTTGGTTTTTCTTTTTTAATGACAGACAAAAAGAACAACAAAACTGGTTCCATTCAGGTTTTGAAATGTATTTGCCTTCCACAGTCCAGCCTGTGCCTAAGTCTTACAGCTCCAGAACACTACACTCTTATTTTCTTTAAAATAGAGCCCAAAAGCCCAGCCTTTCTGTCCCCCCCCCCAGTTCTTCCTGGACTTTCACCAGAGTCCATTCAATGAGGACAGAGTAGAGGTAGGCTTCTGGGTGAGAGATGAACAGGATGACCCTGGGAGGGAAACTTGCCAGGATTTCTTATGGGTTTGGTATAATTGTTAACCCCAAGATTAAAGGCATGGGGGCAAACACAGGGACTATAAGAAGGAAGTGAGCACGTTCTGGAATTTAAAATCACGCTGTTGTTCGAGAGAGAATCCCAACCCCTTGACGGCAGCACACTGTGATCCAAACAGCTACTTGGGCTGGAGCTGGTCCAGAGTGCAGCCAATGAGAAAATACAAGAAGGAAGACTGGATTCCCAGGGAGGAACACGCAGAAGAGTTACAGGCCCTCAGAGCTGAAGTCAATGCTCACTTGGAACATGATCAGGCCTTTCGTCTCTAAGTGCACAGTCTAGTCCCCACTGCATCTCAAAGTACACAGGGATACACTTGGTATCTAACTCCCAAAACGGCGATTCATTAAAGTACACTGATGGTAATGGGAAGGGAAAGACCTTGCTGTGTGCACATCTCCCTGATGGGAAGATGAACCTGGGTAGGGAGAGCCAGTCCGCGCCAATGGAGCCCCAGCAACAGCTTCACAACTGCAACTAAGGATCCGTATGAGACTTCCGAGCGGAAAATTTGATTATGCTTTTCCTCACTCACTTCGATAACCTTCCCTGGGTATTGAACATGTATGTCGATTACCTTCCCTGGGTGTTGAACATGTATGTCGATTACCTTCCCTGGGTGTTGAACATGTATGTCGATTACCTTCCCTGGGTGTTGAACATGTATGTGTCAGGCAAACTATGAGAGTCGATTCTTACCTCTCTGATAGGGATTACATGAACTCAGGTCACAAGGCAATGAACACCTTTATCTCTTGAGCCATCTCGCCGGCCTGCACTGTAGGGTTTTTTTTTCTTCGTCCTCCTGAATTAATAGAGATGGAGAACCAGAAAAAAATTAGAAAGTAAAGGCTCAGTTCAAGTAACACAGAAACTAATGCCAGAACTTATTTTTGAGGCCAAATATACACCACCATATATATGTATGTGTACACACACACACACACACACACACACACACACACACACACACAATTGTCTTAGTTAGGGTTTCTGTTGCGATGATGAAACACCACGACCCCAAAGCAAGCTGTGGAGGAAAGGGTTTATTTGGCTTACACATCCAGATCCTAGTCCACCACTGGAGGAAGTCAGGACAGGAACTCAAGTAGGACTGGAACCTGGAGGCAGGTGCTGATGCAGAGGCCATGGAGGGGAGCTGCTTCCTGACTTGCTCCCCATTGGTTGCTTACTCATCCTGCTTTCTTACAGAACCCAGAACCACCAGCCCAGGGATAGCAGCACCCACCACTAATCACTAATTAAGAAAATGCCCTCCAGCTGGATCTCATGGAGGCCGTTCCTCAGCTGAGGATCCATATCCATTGATGGCTCTAGCTTGTATCAAGTTGACACAGAAAACCAACCAGGGCATGCATGCATACCTAATGATTATACCTAATTTAACTTGGATTGTATAGGATGTAAACGGAATGTAACATTAACTCTCATCCAAGATCACCTAATATTTTTGTTATTGTATTGACATAATGCTGTAGCATTTAGTTTGCTTTGTAGAGACTACTTAATTTTAACATTAAAAATGCCCCCAAGTTGAAAAACCGAGTTCATTTAGCTATAGAGACAGCTAACCTAAATTAACTCTGGGCCTAGAGATTGAAGGGAGGAGCTTTTGGCTTGTGACAGAATAGCTGACATTTTTGAAGGAGAGCCAACCCCCTTAAAGACCATGCATTTGCGTTCTGCATCCGATGTGACGACAAGCAACAGAAAACATAATTTATACCCACTTCCTTTTACTAACTTGCTTTTCTGAATGAGTCCTAAGTATGTCGATTCCCTCCCACCCCCTGTCTTGTTACCCCTGGGATGGTGCCTGACCACAGTGAGGGCACAACTGGAAGGCGTAAGGGGATTGAGTTGAAAATGTCACAAATGTTGTTAATAAACTCCCATTGACATAAAAGATTTATTAATTCATTCTGCAAGACAATCAAGTTCACGGAGTTTAGGGCTTTATTTGGTAGGGAATTAATCTAAATGGCTAAAAAGGCAGATAAAAGACATTTTTGAATATTTTAATTTTAAAACGAAGTAGGAAAGAATGTAAATCTCGGGCAGAGAGTTGCCAAAATACGTAGGCCTGTAAGTCTCCATTTTCCTCACGGAAAGGTTTTCTTCTCCTTCATCAGTGATCCCAATCCCATGCTAAGTCTCCAGCTATAATTTAATCTGGATAAATCATAGCAAATTTATTTTAAAGATTAAAAAAGGGAACAAATCTTCATGTTCCTGAAGCTGCTTGGTCTATTTTAAAAGATTATTTTTATAACTGATGGTAAATTGACTTGATTTTCACAGTTGCCTTCAATTAGATCAAAATGACTTCTTTCAAAGGCACACGCACTCCCAAAACACCAAGATGGGATAAGGAATGTTCTGTCCGGTGGGTAAAGTGCTACCAGGACTGGCAGTGGATGGGTTTTTCCACTGCATAATATTTAATCTGCATTCTTGTATCATTATCCTTAATCATGTCTGGTCTATAAATCAAAGTTGTGTTTAGAAATTTATTTTGCCATATAACCATCTCATTTGTATTTCATTCGTCAACAGTAACAACAAAACATTTGACTGACTCTCTGGGGTGCCACACAGTCAATGTTTTGGTTTTATTTCTGTTACCCGGATGAAACACACGGAACAAAAGCAGCCAGGAAAGGAGGGGTTTATTTGACTTGTATTTCCAGGTTACTGTCCCAGGTTAAAGGGAAATCGAGGCAGGAACTTGAAGGGGATCACCTCACACCCAACATCAAAACTGAGAAGTGAATATATCCATGCTGCCTGTTTCTAGTTCATCTTGTTTTCTGTCACATATAGTTCAGGACCCACTGCCTAGAGAATAATGCCACCCACTATGGGCTGAGTCTTCCTACATAATCAACAAACAAGATACCCCCCCCATATTCTTACGGCCAAGTGATCTAAATAATTCTTCAAGTAAAACATCCTTTCCCAGGTAGATTGTGGGACTTTGCTATTTAAAACGAACCATCCCCATTAACCTGCGCATAATACTTAAAGACATTCCTATTTAGTAAGTTTTTTGTTTGTTTGTTTGAAACAGGGTTTCTCTGTAGCTTTGGAGTCTGTCCTGGAATTAGCTCTTGTAGACGAGGCTGGTCTCAAACTCACAGAGATCCTCCTGTCTCTGCCTCCCGAGTGCTGGGATTACAGGAGTGAGCCACCACCGCCTGGCGTAAGTGTTCTTAATATATAAATTTTCACTAAAAGGCAAATGAAATGGAAGATTAAAAACTATTTCCATGCTCTGGATCTGGCTGGAATATCTTGATGAAATTTATTTTTTCTGATGACTATAATCAAAAATTAATGAATTTAGGTGATTTATTTTTAATACTCACTCAAAGCTGAGAGAAAAGAAATACCATCGAAGGTAAAGCTTGAATGGAATTCAGAGATCCACTGAAAGAGACTCTTAGAACCAGAAGTGGGGATGACCTGCCACTGTGGAGCAGAAATTCTGTGGTCGGGTAGATGGGCTCAAGGTAAGTTTTGGAGGATAAAGACACCGCTCCCCGTCCCCCCAACAAAACCTCAAACATTTTTAAAGTAACTGACTCTCAAGTGGCTGTGTGGAGGTGACTGAAAACATGTAAAGAAGCATCTCCATTTTAGTTGTAAGAAAGTCTCAAACAGCAACATAGTTTGAATGGTAAAGACACTTGTCACCAAGCCTGATGACTGAGTTCAGTTCCTGGGACTCACAGGGTAGAAGGAGAGAAAGAATCCTCATAGCTGTCCTCGGACCACGACAGGTGCAGCCCTCCTCCAAATAAATCAACACAAGTGGAAACAATGGAATGACTCTGGATTTTATAACCCTAAAACAGTGTGGCAGCTCATTTCCCCCCAAGCAAGCAGGACCCCCTCTAACAGCAGCCTGCAAACCTATTTCAATGGAGCAGAGGAGGAGATGAAGGGAGATTATAACAGTTGTAGAGACGGCTCGGGGCTCATTTTCAGACCCGGAGAGGAACTGCAACAACTAACCAAGCAAGACCATGCCAGACGACATCATTGAAACAGCAATCCTCACCCACCCGGGCCAAATCTGCACCGGGATTTGCCTTCTAGACTTCAACAATTTCTTTGGGGAGGTAACAGTTCGTTGTTGTTTTCCTGTTGGTCAATCCTAATCAGCATACATTCCCATGACTTCTAAAATATCCCACATTCAGAAGAAAATGAAATCTGACTTGAATGAATAAACACTGATTGCTAAAGTGAGACTATTTTCTCAAGACCCCGAAGAAGAGTTGCCGAATAGAATGACCACAGTGGCTGTGCCCAGGTGATAGAGTGCTTTCCCAGGATGCACGAAACCCTAGGTTTCACTCCCCGCCCTGGGTAAGCCTGGCATGGTGGCACTTGCCTGTAATCCCATCACTGGGGAGGTGGAGGCAGAAGGATCCGAATTTCAATGTTATCCTCCGTTTACACAGGGTTTGAGGTTAGCCTGTCTCAAACCAAAAATCAAAAGCAAACCAAAATAAAATAATAAATAAAAAAATTAGAAAAAAACCCACCTCCCACTGCTTTGGTGAATAAAACATTAGGAAAATGGAGTTTTTCCTGGATTATATGTCACCAGTGAACAGGTAAGGCAGGCGAGCCTCAAACATCCTTGATTCGTGCTATGTTCTTGAACGGTCACCAATAAACAGTGACGTTACTACAGCCAGAATTTAGTTTATTTCACATGCTTGCAACTTTTTAAACAAATAATCTGCCATAGAGAACATAAATAAAGCTCAGTTTTCTCTGGTCCTGTTTCAAGAGAGCATTGCTGAAAGCAGCCAATTATTTGGCTCCCCGTGATAAAACACGCCCAACACGTACCATTTATCGCAACTCCCGCTTCTGCGGCAGGCTGTGCGGCCATGAATCTAAGAGAGATGGGTGTCAGAGAAAATGGGCAAGGTTTTCATCTCCAGCGTCCTCTGTTGAAAATCAAATAATCAGAGGGGAGGAAGGAAGGATTCTTTGTTGTAGCAAAGAACACTAGGTTATTAAGTTCTCCGTGGCACATAAATCATGGAGGGTTTTTCTATGGTTCTTCAAATTAGCTAATCTATTTAAGACCTTTATTTTATCAGCTGCCAGGCTATAAAACCCAGGAGGCTCTTTTTTGGGATTAATAAAAGAAAATATCATATAGGAAAAACAAAGCTGGCCTGGGTCTTACAAATCAAGAACAGAATCAATATTTAGCAGGAAAATGGCTGATGTGAGACAGGAGCATGAAGGTACTTATCCTCACTCTTAAACGGTGTTGAGACTGAAAAAACATGGGGCCTTTAGAAGTTAGACTAAGTGCATTTTTGCATTATAATATGGTCGCAGACTGATGGGAGCCAGGAAATGGTGGTTTGAATGAGCATTCCCCCTACACACACACACACACACACACACACACACACACACACACACACACACACACACACACTCCCATTGTTGCAAAGGTTTGAATACAAAGAGTTCCTCAGTTGCAGGAAGTCCTTGGGAGTGGTTGGGAGGTGTGGCCTTGATGGAGGAGGTGCGTCCTTGGAGGGTAGGCTTTGATGTTTCAGAAGACCATTATATTCCCAGGTAGCCCTCTCTACCTTCCACTTGCCAATCCAGAAGTGAGCTCTGGGCTGCACTTACCATCATGTGTCTGTTTCACCATCCTGGACTCCAATCAGATGCTTTCTTTCATAAGGTGTCTTGGTCATGGTGTTTTGTCACCAACATGGAAAAGTAACTAATCTGGTAACTGCTCAGTCCATGACTCTGGATGCCACAGCACCCCAATCTGATGCTGAAGGCCCAGGGAGGGGTTCCCGGGAGAAGTGTTTCTTTTCAGTCCACATCGGATGCCTAAAAAGGTTGGTCTAGTCAGCAAAGCCATCAGCGGCACTGCAGTAGGGCAGATGAACTCGCCAGCAAGGGTGAAAGCTAGCTAAACAAAACCTTTCCTACTGCCATGTACCTTGATCTGCGACTATACACGGGGTATGGTGCATCTGCCCACATCAATTAAGGCAATCTTCAGTCAATTAAGACAGTTCCCCTCTCTCTCTCTCCCCCCCCCTGCCCACATACACACCAAGTTGGTATAGACCATCCTTCCTCTTTGAGCCTTTTTTTTCCAGGTTATTCTAGGTTGCATCAAGTTGACGATTATAACTGTCACAAACTCACAGCTGAAATTCCCTTGTAATAGGTACCTGGTCAAGTATCTAAATTCATTCCATCAGAACCTAGGCTGCCCAGAAAGTGCTACAGATGGTTTGAGCTGGCATAAGGCAAAGGGGAGATGTGTTAATGACCTGTTTATGGTCCTGATACAAGGCATTTCTGTATCTTGGGACTCTCAGAGTATTATTGAGTAGCTTGGCTTTAGGAAGAAGATGACAAAATTGAGGTGACTATATTTCAGGTTGTATTGTTCTTATCTGACCTTGGTGAATCAATGTACCTTTGTATCAGTTAATAACTTAAGAGATGGTCATAAAAATGGTTCCAAAAGATGGGTTTTAAGTAAGTGGCTAACTTACATTGGACCACACCTCCTTAAGCTATGCACAAGGGAAATACGGAAGCCAATTTGCTTCATAAGCTAGTCTCAAGGTTTATTTGTCTGCTTTCTAAAGTTTAAAGGCCTTTAGAAAACTTCTCCCAGCTGTTAAGACTTGCCAATCATTTCTTCCTGTCACTCACAATTTTACAAATGGTTATCAAGAGAACCCAATGGGGAAACTTGAAGTCAAGATTAATGCCCCACTTATTTGTATAAGTAAGCTCAGTGGTTCATTTATCAGCTCCCACTAAGTTGCATTAAGTGTTTCTCTGGGTTGTAAATCATTCTTATGAAGCCACAGGGATTTCAGTAGGAAGGCTGGGCATGCCAGCCAGGGAGAGGATAACTCACCCCAAATGTTCTTAAACCAGGAGATTCTGGATCCATTTCATTTTTAAATTAGAGATTAAAATGCCTCATGTTTATAATGTCCATTGTCTTAATTCCATCAAAAATATTCCATTTCGCATCAGCAAAATAGGAAATTTACTAATACCTTTACATTTCCATAATCAAAATGATGGATTGCTTCCTTTAAACTCCTTTAAAACACACTTCCATTCCTACTGGTTGCTACCCACCAGAAAGCAAGGTTCCACCAAAGACAAAAGTGCTCGCTGCCAAACCACTTCTAGACGATTTTCTTTCCAGAGACCTAGAGCTTTTCACTGGGGCTATCACGGTTCACGGCACAAGACAAAAAAGGTGCTGTGCTTTCTATCAAGATCTTAACTGCAAGTTGGACTGAGTCCTGCGAGCACATTCTAAATCACCCATTGTCCTTTGAATACATGTATACATCCGCTGTGCCCCCGTCGTGTCAGATAACTACAGCTAACATTCTGTGGGCAAGCATGACCCCATTCATTCCACAGAGCGGTGAATAATTCATATAGTAAGTCTTACCCTGGGCAAGATACATTAACATCAGGAGGCATTAAAGGAGAGTCATTCAAGCAACAGAATGGTCATTCATGCTTTTCAATGCGAGCCATTGAATCTTGCCAGTTGAGTTAAAGAATGAATGAAGTCAATTCATCAGACATCTCACAAGCCTCTGTAACATGACTGCATGGGAACGTTCCATTCTTGGAGTATTCTTACCTGGGATGCGAAATGCCAGTCATTGCAATGTAGAGCGAGTCTAAACTGGTTGGTAAAGGGACGTGGTTCAAAGAATCCGGCTCTCTTTGAGCGCATTGCTCTGTCTCATCTTGTCTCCAGCCCCTCTTCCCTTTCTTCTTCAGCCACCCACCCACAATGATCAGAGTGACTCAAGGGTAGCTGGCTTCACTTGACAGTACGTAACCTTTGCTTAGGGATGAGGGGCTTCCTTATATTTGGCAAGTACTGGCTATGGCTGTCTACATGGCCACCGTTTGCTTTTTCAAACATGGATAAGAATGGCGGGTACACGTGCTTTTGAGAATTTGTTTGCCAGAACAAACGACAGCATGCAATAGATGGTTCGGAGTGATGTTCTGCCTTGACTTCCGCTGTCTGCAGAGACTCCATTGGGCAGGGTCTCCCACAGACACCTGAGCAGACAAAACTCCCTCTAAAAAGAATAAAAATTTCCCCAGAAGATGCAGCAAAAAAAGAGAGCTATCCCAACAGGACAAAACATCCATATTTTCCAACTAACTTCCTTCAAACACCCGTCTCAAACCTTTCTGCTCCAGGAGTGGGAGACCCGGCTTATGTCATCATAGTGTCTGTATACTGACACCTGCCTGTGAGTCTCAGACTACTACATTGAAGGTTTCTCGGGGTGGGAGGGAGGGCATCTGGATCCAACCAAATATTCACACAAAAAGGGAGAAACCCAAAAGTCCAGTCTGAAATGACTAATTGCCTTCACTGAGATGCTCGGTAGCCTTATGTTGCATTTCTGTGCTGCCTTCTTAAAATTGCACACTCCAGGTAAACACCAACCCCCTCTTAGATTGCCATTCCACCTTCGGTATTCAAACCTGGAGACTATGTGAGGTATGAATTCCATGGAGGTGAGAGAAAGAGGAGAAGTACTTTGGGTTAGTCCTGTCTGCTGTATTAACACCCTCATTGCAAATTCCTTTTGAGATTTTATTGTATAGATGTCTTGCCTGCCTATTTGTCTCAAGTGGAGGTACTACCTTCGTAGACCGGAAGAGGGCGTTGGATCCCCTGGGACTGGAGTTACAGTTGAATGTGTTGGCAATCAAACCAGGGTCCTCTTGAAGAGCAGCCAGTGCTCTTAACTGCTGATCCATCTTGGCAGTTCTGACATTCACATTTTATAAAGAACGCCCAGCTTGGGGTGGGGGGGTGCGCCATTAATAAGCAGGTCGGCTGAAACTTGGTCCCCAAGATTTCAAAGTGTTCTTTGGATAACCTACAAATGCAGAAGGCTAATGATGGAATCTTTGGGGGTGGGGTTGGCCCTATCTTAATTATTTAAGTACTCCCGGTTCTCACTAACGGCTTTTCCAGACACACCCTCTGCTTATTCTTTTCCTTACATGCATCTCCAGCCAACAAGGTTTCTCCCTGTGCCTTGAAACAGCCAGTTATCATCAAAGGCACAACAATTTAGTTAGGAGACACACGTGAGCAGAAGAAATGAGTGAAGGAATAAATGAAAATGTCCTTACAGGAAATGCTGATTGTCCCCATGAACCAAACATCTTTGTGTTACTGTAAGGGAGGGCTTTTGCTCTTATGCCAGCCAACATTACCTAGAACAGGCTTATTGCTTGACGCTCCTCAGACTGTTCCTCTTCCCGCAGCATTTGCCACCCCTTCGACCAGTGCCCCATCAGAAGGAAGGATGTGATGCTACCTTTACTTCACCTCAGGTGGATGGGTGAGGTCAACATGGACCTAACCCTTCCCTCTATACACGCAATGTCTGGGGAAGGGTGGGGAATGAAGTTTATGGTTTTATTTGTTATCCGTTTTTATCTTGCCGTGCCAGAGATTGAACCCAGGGCGTTCTGTGTGCTACGTAAGCACTCTGTCACATTCCCTCACTCTCAAGCTTAATTATTGACGGTGAGAGTTATGTAATGGTGATACGCCATTGTTCAGTACCTGATTTTGATAATGATTGCCATGGTTCTGCTAGAGAATGTCCCAATCCTTAGGTAATTTACCATGAAGTATTTAAGCCTAAAGAAGGATGTCTTCAATGTATTCCTAAATGTCTCCAATAAAAGGAATGAGAGGGAGAAAAATAAAAAGAAGTGGGCGAGAAAGCGCTGTGAAGTATCTGTGGTAAAAAGAGAAGGTGATTTCTGGAACGTTCCATGTTTACTAGATTTATGCTCTCTCTGTGAATTTCCATGCTCTATGAACACACAAAGCTAGCAATAAAAATTTTCAAGGATGGTTTGAAGAGATGACTTAGAGGTTAAAGAGATGACTCAGAGGACCTGAGTTCAGTTTCTAGCACCCAAACTGGGTGACTAACAACTGCCTGGATCCCAGGGATCCGATACCCTCTTCTTGCCTCCATGAGTCTATGTGTGCTTGTGTTTGTATTCACACACATGTGTCCATGTACATGCACACACACACACACACAAATAGACATGAGCACATATTAAAAATACATTTTTTTAAAAAACAAATTTTAAGAAAATTAGTGAGTCTTGTTTCTTTTAATGGGCAAGGAGCTGATTTCTGGACCTCCTGGAGAAAATGAATAATTTTGGAAAACAAATTCAGAGATGTCCCAGGGATCCCCCTCCATTTAGAGACGGGGAAACTGAATTCCAAAGTTAAGTAAGAAGGCATGTGAGTGTGTGCCCTGGAACTAGATGGCCACCAAAGCCCTCTGCCCAAACACTTCAGGGCCATGGGCCCTTGTTCCTCATACTGCTCTCTTTGGCCACTTCTGTCTGTCTGATGACTTTATCTGTCTATCTCAATGTCTTCTCAGCATTTCTGTGCACGTCTTCAAAAGTGTATCCCCTACACATCACACACACTCAACAGGACTGCCATCATTATTGCATAACATCTGTGCCAGAGAAGCTTGGGGAATAGGTGGTTAAACAATGCGAAACAGACGTCTTCATTGGAGAATTTCTAGGGGCTCACTGTGGGAGGCAGAGGGATAGTGGGTTTGAGGGTTACCAGACGACCTTGGAAGTTGGACAAGGAAATTCATTTATTAATTCATTTTCTTTCTTCCTTCTTTACTTTTTTTCCAATTTTAATTTCAGAGGTTACATATTCCCAAATATTTTTGAAAAAGCCAGTACAGGATGGCTGATGCTACGTGACATGCCGTTCCAACATGCCTGGGCTGTTGGAAATCTTTACATGATACAACCCTAATAGAGACAGCAAGGAAGGCTGACTCCTAATTCTGGCTGCCATTTTGCAAAAAATACATCTGTGGACAAGTTGGCAAATTATGAGTCTGAACCAGGCGGTGGTGGCGCAAGCCTTTAATCCCAGCACTCGGGAGGCAGAGGCAGGCGGATCTCTGTGAGTTCAAGACCAGCCTGGGCTACAAGAGCTAGTTCCAGGACAGGCTCCAAAGCTACAGAGAAACCCTGTCTCGAAAAAAACCAAAAAAAGCAAAACAAAACAAAACAAAATTATGAGTCTTTTTTTTTTCTTGTTTTAAAGAGAAGTGGTCCCTATATTGCAGAGGGTGTTGTAAGTCCTTCTTTATGAAAGACATTGTCCATACAGGCTGATCAGTGCTTAGATGCAACACTAAAGGAGCAGAACCCCACCCCCAACATCCATCCTCCCCAAAAAACACAAATCAAATACAGCAACAATTCGGGGAGGACAAAAAGGGAGGCAGTTTGTACCAAAGGCTCTCTAACAAGTAGTTTAGACAGATCTGGATTCCAGCTCCGGGTTCTGTAAGTACTTCAGTCCATTCAAAGGGCAAAAGGGTCTGGGAGATGACCCAGTTGGTAAAATACCTGCTGCACAAGCATGAGGACCTGGACCTGTGTTTGATTCCAAGAACCCATGGGAAGAAACAAACAATGCTGGGGGCTAAGTGATTACCCAGTTGTCATGAAGACCCGAGTTCAAATGCCCAGCATCAAGGTAAAAAAAAACTGGGCATAGCTGTGTGTGTCTGTAACTCTGGTTCTGTAGAGGATGGAAACAGGAGGACTGCAGGCTTAGCTGCCAACTTAGTTCCAGGTTCAGTGAGAAACCGTGTCGCAAAGGAATAAGGAGAGAGTGAGAGAGCAGGATGCCCAAAGGTCCTCCACCACCCTCTATGTATGCATGGCCCTGAGCATCCTCTCTTCCACACGTATGTACCTCCACACAAACAAAATAAGTAAAATATAAATCAAGGTGCTTTAAAAAAAAAAAAAGCAAGGCATCAGGGCACGGGATTCGCAGCTGCTGAAATTGTCTTGAGATGCAAATAGGGACATGGAGGGGTTGGCTTGGCTGCGTGCTTTCTGGCAAGGCAGACTTGCAGGGCCTCTGTCCGCACACTGTGAGGAGTTCTTACTGCAAGGTCTTGGCAGCCTGGTGGAGAGCCAGCTCTTCAGTCGGAGCAGAAGTTTTTCTTCCACTTGACCTGGGTCAGGAGATTAGCACTGGCTTCTGACTGCCAATGGGTGGCCTCAATAGTTCAAGATAACCTGACTTTCTTGGCCTGTGCAGTCAGAGTCGCACAGAGGGCTTTCTAGTTTTACCGTAGGCTTCATGCATAACTGGCACAGATCCCAGGGTACCAGCTGGTTCTGCCAGGGCTTTCTGTCTTTTGGTGCTCAGGGATGTGAAATATCTTTGTCTACCACAAAATTCTTTGAAATAAAAGATTGTTATATCCCTTTTCATAACACTTGGAAAGAAACTTAACAGATACACCAATGTCAGAATGAGAGGCACACCTTAAACTCAGGCCACAGTTCTGGGGTGAGACCCCATCTTACTCCTGGTCCGCCATACCTGGGAGCTGCTAATCTTTTCCATGCTGGCCGCTTACCCACAGGCCAGTACTACTGACCCTCTCCAGTGTGGCAACCCTGAGTGCCCATTAACCATCTCGTGAGCTACACTCTCAGGCCTTGGTGTTTTGCGACAAGTTCTCTATATAGCATAGGCTGGCCTTGAATTCAAACTCCTGCCCCTGCCTCTTGAGTGCTGGGATTACAGGCTATATGCCACCACACACATCTACTTCCTTTTTGTGAAGTCTTTCCCATCTTAACTGGTTAAGACCTTCTGGGAGTCCCCACCAGGCCCAAAACAACAAGGAGATGAAAGAGAAATAAGGAATAAGAAGGGGGTCTCACCCCCAAGTCACTCTCTGTAAAGACTCATAGCGAATCAGGTCCGTGCTCTGAATATGGATGGAGGGCGGGAAAGCCACGCTGAAGGAGTTGGTGAGGGGCTGGCCTTCTTCCTGGTGGCCAATATAGGGATCAGAGACGTGTTTGCGCCCTGGGTAACTTTGGTTTGGGGCTTCTCCTCTTCCAGAGTCCAGGAAGAGCTGGAGAAGACGGAGGCTTCTGCTGCACAGGATCTTGCAGAACTCAGCAGGCCACAAGCCCAGCAAAGGAAGTCGTGGAAACAATTAAGAAATTTAAGCAGAAACGGTTGCCGGAGAGAGGGCTGCAACTGCTCTCTCAACCACATCCGATACTTGCTTCAAACTGTTATGCAGGACAGTAATTGTCTCCTGGGAGGCAGCAGGCAACTGGGCGGGGCTGGCCTCTAATAGGCGTCAATGAGCAAAGCCCCCTCATAAATACTGCATGTTGTGAAACCAGAGGTTTCTCTTCTTGCAGGGGATGATCCCTCCAACGCTCCTCCTTTAATTAAAGAAATGTGGCCTGCTAAAAAACAAGTACCTCTTTTCATAAAGCTTAGGTGTGGATATTAAAAAAAAAAAAACAAAGAAAAAGATAAACTGATTCTAGAACGAAGACGCGAGCCTTCAATAAGCCATCCATGCAGACATGGTGACAGGCAGATAGATGGGTGTGTGAGCTCGAGTATCAACAGGGCCTGATTTCCCGGCCTCAGTCAGCTGCCACGGAACAGAGGTATTCCCTGGAGGACCACGGCTGGACTAGAGTTTAAATGCACTGCCAGGACTCAGTTTGGAGAGAATGCTGCTCTCCTGAGCTCTCTTTCCTCACCAATCCTGGTTTGGTACCGAGACCTCCCAGATTCCTTCCAGAAGCATTTTCTTGTGCCATCTGCTGGATTTTCAAGGCAGTTCCCAGCAGGCTCTGAAACATCCCACTTCTGAACGCTCAGATCTCATGTCTCTGCAGCCCAGATCCTCTGAGACCCTTTCTAGTTCATCTGCTTGCTCCTTCTGTGTGTGTGTGTGTGTGTGTGTGTG
>JAQHUG010000050.1:8007968-8022214 GCA_028555095.1 Dicrostonyx torquatus | reverse complement strand
TTTTTTGCCAACTTGACACAAGCTAGAGTCCTTTGGGAAGAGGGACTCTCAGTTGAGAAAATGCTCTCATAAGATGGGCCTGTAGGCAAGTCTGTGGTGCATTTTCTTGATTGTTGATTGATGTGGGTGGGCCCGGTCCAAGGGAAACAATGCTGCCCCTGGACATGCCACCCAGGATGGCATGAATAAGCAGCCTGAGCTAGCCATGGGGAGCACGCCAGTAAGCAGAGTTCGCTATGGCAGTGGCTCTCAACCTTCCTGATGCTGTGACCCACAAGGAGTACAGTTCCTCATGTTGTGGTGACCCCTCCCCCCCAAGCATTAACTTATTTTTATTTTGCTACTTTACAAGTGTAATCTTGCTGCAATTACAAATCATAGCATAAGTATTTTTGGAGACTGAGATTTGCCAAAAGGGTTGTGACCCACGGGTTGAGAACCTCTGCCCTATGACCTCTGTTTCAGTTCCTGTTTCCAGGTTCTTGCCGTGCCTTCCCTTCATGAGGGACTATGATCAGGATGTATAAGCTGAAATAAAATAAACCCTTTGCTCCCCAAGTTGCTTTTGGTCACCGTGTCTCATCAAAGCCAGAGAAACCCTAAGACAAGCTCTACTCTCTAACAGAAAACATCCCATCTTGATATTCTATGACTTCATATGCAATATAAAATATTATTTTGTGTAGTTTTAGCACACGGTGAATGTGTGCAGCCCATTGTAGTTTGGTTTCTTTTCTCAATAAATACTGTTGTGTGTAGTGTTACCCATGTTGATCATGAAGGCCAAGGCCAGGCATTACGTAATGGCTGCTCAGTAAGCCACTGCACTCTCTATTCCTCTACTTAGAGATGTTTGACTTGCCTTCAACTTTTTATTAATACCAACTACAACGGCATCCGCATACATCCCATGGGAGCACATAAATTCTTGTGTCCAGGATATACACTTCGAAGCGAATCTGTTGAGTAGGCACACTTTGACTTTTAGGGGCTAGTGTGAAAATTCTCTCCAGTTCACACCCCCACGGGCAAAATGCTCAAATTCCCTTTTATGGTGATGGTTACCATTCTTGTTCTTGTATTGTTTGTCCACCCATTTCTCAAGTATGAATGAATATCTCACAGTTTAAGATTGGACCTCTTTGGTTACCAGGAAGGATGAGCAAGGCTTCGTGCTCTCAGCTACAGCTGTGATTAAGGTCACTGTGAGATGCCATACAGCTGTGATAAATAACACAGAGGAAGCCCTAGTGCCCCCGGCCCCGTGTTTCTTCCATGGGAACATTGTATAAAATGTTAGTGTAAAAATCACAGGCAGGACGCTGGCCTTAACCTATTGCATCCTATCTCAAGCCTCTGAACTTTCACTTGGACTCATATGAAAAGATTTATTATTTTAAGTAAGTGTGTGCTTGTGTGCACGCCTGTGAATGCTTGGGTATATGTGTGTGGAACCATATGTGCGCCATACAGAAGTCAGAGGGAGGTGCTAGATCCTATAGATACAGGTGATTGTGAGCTGTCCTGTGGCTGCTGGGCACCAAGCCCAAGTCCTCTGCAAGAGCAGCAAGTGCTGTCAACTGCAGAGCTGTCTCTCCAGCCCCTCCCCTGTCCCCATTAATGTGCTTTAAATGGAAATTGTGACCGCTCAGCTTATCTCTTCCCGGACTTGACTGTCTATATCCTTCTGTGAGTTCCTTCTTATGTGCTACAGCTGTGCACACACGTATCTCTAAGGGAGTCTTTTGCCTGGTGTATGGTTATAAAGATATCACCTTTATTCTTTCCATGTTGTCATATACTTTAACTTTGTTTACTGTGATTTTTTTTAATGTGAGTAGTCAAATTTCATAATTTTTTATGCTTTAAATTAATGTTTTGCTATCTTGTTTCAGAAATCAATCTCTACCCTGAAGTCACAAATTACCAGGATGTTCTCCCATATTTCTTCTCTCTAGCAACTCCTCTGAATATTTTAAAGGGTTTTTCATTTCATGATTTTTAATCCACTAGAAGGTTGTTTTATGAAAGATGTGAAACATTGATCTAATTTATTTTTATATGAAAATCAATTCTCCCTATCACTGATTAGCCCAGCTCATCTCTCTCACTTGTTCTTTTCACCAAGTATTCTTGAATCACTCGGAGATTCTCCATTCCCCTCTGGTGATCTATTTTTCTGTCCTAGGCTAACGTCGCCTTAGTTTTATTGCCATAGTTTTATAATTAATCTGATCACAGGGATACAAGTCTATTCTTTGCTTTTCTTCTAAAAAGAGTTTTAGCTGAGCCCTGCTCTCTGCTCCTATGTTAGAACACGATGCGCTCTCCCCCCCCCCTCTCGCTCTCGCTCTCTCTCTCACCATTTCCCCAAAGAGTCATTATGGCTAAATAGCATAGCTCACACAAATGGATTATCTGGGATTTACTGTGATTCTTCTCATGGTGTGTGATCATTTCCTATTACATTTTTTTTAATTTATGTGCACATACATGAGTGTGTGTGTGGGTGGGTGCTCATGTGCTGCCTGTGGAGATCAGGGACAATGTGACAGATTCAATGCTCTCCTTCCCCCACATGGTGCCTGAGATCAAACTCAGATCATCAGGATAACTGGCTGTCACCTTTACCCATTGAACCATCTCACCTACCCAATCAATGTTTTAGACATGTTCAGTTGATGCTTAGATAGATATATAACGAGGTCTTGTTCATTGGCTACAAGGCTCTGGCTCCACTGTTAGGGCACGATCCTGTTACTCTGCACAAATACATTTTCCTAGTGTGCTGGCTGGTATTATGTCAACTTCACACCAGCCAGAGTCATTTTGGAGGCGGAAACCTCAGTTGAGGAAAGGGCCCCACCAGACTGGCATGCATGCAAGTCTGTGGTGCATTTTCTTGCTTGATGTCTGATGTGGGAGGACAAAGACCACTGTGGGTGGTGTCAGCCCTGAGGAGATGATCCTGGTTATATAACAGCTTACTGCTGAGAGAAAGCCCTTTAGCATCATTCCTCCAGGGCCTTTGCATCACCTCCTGCCTCCAGGTTCCTATTTTGAGTTCCTGCCCCCAACTTTCCTGGATGATGGACAGGCTGTAAACTGAAATAAACCCTTTCCTCTCCAAGCTGCTTTTGGTCCTGTACTTTATCACAGCAATAGGGGCCCCAAGACACCTAGTTTCTCTTTGTATGTTAGATCAGTTTCTGAAGGAAACATATTAAGCCCCCAACTCTGATTACAATACAATCTCTTTGTGATTCTCTCACATCTTCTTCCCCCTGAAGTTTGAAGTGAGAGGTATGTTCAGTCTCAGGGCATCTTCATGGCGAATGGCTTCCTCTTCTCAACACACTTCTTGACTTCCGTTCCCAGACAGCATCTATGTCCATCAATTACATAAGATACAAAATATTCTAATTGCTCATGCTGGTAGAAAATTGAGCCACTTCTAATTTGGGCCACTCTGCCTAGTCTGCTCCATGTTGCATAACCATAGAGAAGCACCTCCAGATTCTGTATACAGAAAAGCTAGTGTACTTAATTCATAATTATAAGCTTCAAATAGCTTCCACCTCATTTTTATTGCTCAATTTAATTTTTAAATTAAAAATAGATGGTTCATCTGGAGAAATTATTTTAAAAGCTACTAATTAAACTAAACTGTTTTAATGTCGGCAGACCTCTGTTTTCTCTATTTCCTCCTTCCTGATCTCCAGGGCCCCTTTCAATGTTACCCTTTCTATACATATGTGTAGGGAGACACTACCTTTCTGGAAAGATGTGATCGAGCTCCACGGTGCCCCATCATGTTCTTTGGGAACGAGCTGAGAAACCAACTTGGACTGGGATTAAATCCAGGCTCTGGCTCTTGTCGCTGAGGAAAAGCTACAGCTGTGTGCTCTGCCTTGGCTTAATCTAGGCGAAAACCGGAGCAGGTGGGGGTGATGCTTGTTTCGGAATTTGCTTGAATGATCCATTTTACAGAAAATAGTCCAGTGCTCTGAAAACCTAGGTATTTCCTTTCTTTCCTTCCCTCCAACATATTTTCTGGGAAAACATGAACAAATGCTTATTCACCCCAGCTAGGGACCAGCCACAGGCCAAATCAATGCTTCTGCTGTGTCTTGCTTAGTAAGGCAGTGAGCATATCACAGTTATTTACAGAGTGTGTATGAGTGAGGGGTTACTTACAGGAGCACGGGTGACTCAAAGACAGTTGCATCACTGAAAGGCTTCCCCATAGGTGATGAGCCATGAAAGCTACATCTTTGGAGTTGGTAGTCAGCTCCGCCAGCCAGAACAGCCTCTGTCCGGGAATTGGTGCTGCTTATATCACCTTGTGGGAGGGGCCTTGTGGGTCTTGTAACTTTCAGGAGCTTCCTGAGCCTCATAGGTTGTGCTGACTTCCCAGCTTTGTTGTGATTTGAATGAGAATGTCCTCTAAGGTTCATGTATTTGAACATTTGGTTCCCAGTTGGCAAGGCTGTTAGGAGAGGCTTAGGGGCCTTGCTGGAGGAAGTATGCCATTAGAGGCAGACTTTGAGAGTTTAAAAGCTCATGTCATTTCCTCTTTTCTCTGCTTCCTGCCTGCGGTTCAGGATAGGAAGGAGCTCTGCACATCCAGTTCCTGCCTCTGTGCTGCTGTTTGCTGTCATGCCTCCCCACCATGACGGACCATTATCCCTCTGGAACCAGAAGCCCAAATAAACTCTTTCATACACTGCCTTAGCCATGGTGTTTTATTACAACGACAGAAAAAAGAAACCAGGCCTCAAATATTCTGATAGCATGATTATACCAGTGCATAGTGTGGCTAGTTTTCCACACGTATGAGATACTGTCTAACCTGTATGAAGACCTGGTAAGATAGGTAAGTTGTCGTTTTCAGACTGAACTATCTTAATCAATCCCTTGGAGGCTTCCAAAAGCACAGTTTTATTCAGTGAAAACAGGCATGAATCGGGTTATACATCACACTTGCTCAAGGATTTAAAAATATCTTCATACCCACACACATATGTATATTATATGCCTTTGTGTTGGTAAAATGTGTGTGCATGATTATGAGTGTGTGCCACAGTGTGTGTGTGTGTGTGTGATTATGAGTGTGTGCCACAGTGTGTGTGTGTGTGTGTGTGCGTGTGTGTGTGATTATGAGTGTGGGCCACAGTGTGAGTGTAGAGTTCAGAGAATAACTTTCCAAAGTTGGTTTTTCACCTTTCACATGTGTTCCAGGGATCAAACACAAATCCTCAGGACTGGGGAGAACTCTACCTGCTGATCCATCTTGCCAGCCCCCACGCATGTGGTTGTACCAGGTTTTCTCTTTTAGGACAAATCATGGCTCAGAAACATCTTATTAGTTATGAGTGCTTGGCCTAGCTTAGGCTTGTTTCCGGCAGGCTCTTTTAACTTGAAGTAACCCGGTTCTCTTTGTCTACCCTTTGCCTCACGGCTTTTAACCTTTCTTCCTTCTGTATAACTTACTTTTACTGTGTCTTGTGTCTGACTGACTGGTGGCTGCCTGGCTTCTTACCTTGGGCATCTCCCTTTTTTTCTCCCTCATTCTCTCTGTTCTTCTTGTCTCTTGAGCCTAGATTCTCCTCCTACTTATTCTCTCTGCCCACCAGCCCCACCCATCCCTCTCCTGCCTAGCTATTAGCTATTCAGCTTTTTATTTGACCAATCAGGTGCCTTAAGCAGGCAAGGTGAAACAGATGCACACATCTTTACATAATTAAACACACATCCTTACATCATTAAACAAATGTAACACACATTTACACAGTTAAATAACATTCTACAGCATAAACAAATGTAACACATCTTTGCCCAGTCAAAATAATATTCCAAAACAGTTGGACTTTTACCTTCCATAATGAGTTCTGGGGGTCAAATACAAATCCTCGGGTTTAGGAATCTCTCTATCCACTGAGCCATGTTACCAGCCCCCGTGCATGTGAGTTTCTGGGAATAGGGCATCAATATTCTATTTCTCTTGTGTGTGGAAAATGAGCTATGTGATGTTAGCATGGCAAGCCTATCACAGGACATCACTGAGTGTGTCTTGCAATCGTATACCAATTATATAGCTATCTTTTAAATTATTTGTTTCCAGAGTTCATGACTATCCTGTATAAACCCGGGATCAAGATGCAACAAAAAAATCTCTTGAGACCAGATGAACAATTAAATAAGTTTTAGGCAGAGAGTAGTAGCAAGATTTGTGGAAGAGGGAGGACTCTTAAATCATATCATGCCAGAGGTTCTGTTCTTTTTTGGTGTGAAACAGGATGGATTCTGGGCCCCTTTTCATTCCATGTTACTCAAATGGTCTGACTCTATCATTGAATCTGCAGATGACTCCAAAGAAAAGGGTTCTTAGTGGGCTCCTTATTTCAAGTCACCATAGCCAAATCCATCAGACAATTGCTACTGGCTGGTCTGGGATAATCTTAAACACTGTCCTCACATTGCCTGCACCTCCCTTGGCCTCTGTTCCACTAGTGTAACATTCTGTGAAACAAACAAAAAAAAGGGCGAAGATGGATAAAAAAATCAGGAAGGAAAGGGTTAATTACAGTGTGGTCCTTAGCGCAAGTCTGTAACATCCATCTTATTGAATCCCAATAAATGCTTACAACTCATCACCAGTAAGAACCTAATTAGACATTTATTGCTTATGTAATTCTGAATTAATGGCACAGCAACAAGATTAATATCTCACATATTTGTTACACCTCAGCACTCCCCATTTTAATAATCAATTGATATTTCGTTAACATGCATTAACTATCCTATTAAAACTAAATTAAATGCTATTCTGATTCTATTTTATTAAGTAAATGCTGGTACCACTAATGAGATGCAAGCCACTTAAAGCATGACAGGCCAGCCAAATTCGGGTCCTTCTGGTAAGCGAAGTAATTTTGGAGTGGGGAAAAAAGTGAGCAGATGTGTGCCTTAAGTTGACAGTTTCATAAATTCTGCACAACTCGGCTCTGATGGATTCTCAACCAACATCCTGAAAGACTTAAAGGAACTTCCAGAATATGCTTTTCTGATCAGACTGGTAGATACACCTCCCTGTGTTGTAAGTACTCATTTGGAGAAAGCAAGACAGTATGGCTTCAGGAGAGGAATTCACTTCAGCCCTGTCATAGTTTCCTTTCGTTTTCAGCCTGACACACTGGGAAAGAGAGACCCACACCTGAGGAGCTGCCCCCATCAGATTAACCTGTGGGCATGTCCGTGGGGGGCGTTGTCTTGATTTTTAGCTGATGTAAGAGGGCTCAGCCCACTGCAGGGGATGGCATCACTGGGCAGGTGTTTCTGCACCACTTAGAATAAGGTAGCCAAGCAAGCCAGGAAAGCCAGCCCGCAAGGAAGTTTTCGCCTGTGCTTTCTGCTCTGGTTCCTGCCTCCAGGTTTTTGTCTTGAGCTCTTCTTGCCCTGGCTTAGCCTCCATGTGATGGTGTGTAATCTGTAAACTTAAATAAATTCTTTCTTCCCTCCCCCCAAACCAAAATGTTGATTTTGGTCCATGTTTTAGCACAGCAACAGAAGAAGAAGAAGAAAAAAATCAGTAACAAGCAAAGTTTGACTCCTTCAAGCCGTACAGTATTCCTGTTTGGGTGAGGAAGTGAATTTGGTTTCAGCAAGGGAATGGAATTTCAAGAGTTAACTCACATGAGAAATATGCAATTAATAATCATTTGAAGACTTGCTATGCCCCAAAGTAGATTATGATCCTGTCTTCCAGGGGGAAAATATTGCTGAAACTTCTTCCATTTACCATGACAGGTTCTATGAAAAGTACAACACAAGAGGAGGCAGGCTGTGAGTTCAAGATTCTGCAGTCTCATCAGGGGAAAAAAGGGGAAAACGGTGGGAGAACTTCCTGCATCTGGGGTCTGAACTTGGCCAGGGTGGAAAGGTCAAAAAATGGAGTCCTAGTATCCTGCCAGGTGACTTGGCTAGACCCCCTGCTACATGCTGAGTGAGGGAAAGCGTCTCAAAACAATGGACCCATGAGGATACGCTTGATGCAACCCGCAACCCAAAGCCTGGCATCTAGCGTTGGTTCTCCTACAGGAATCTAGTTACGAAATCCCAAAGGGAGATCAGAAGGTTGGCAGCCGCACCGAAACTGTTTCTCTGTTTGAATCGATTTCAACCAGGGGTCGTGGCCAAATCTGACTGGCGGCTCTTCACTTACGTAGTCAAATCCTGACAGACATGGGGTGGGTAGCTGGGTTTTCTGCAACAGATCCCCACCATTTCAACAAAGTCAGTGACTGGGGCTTCCGGTGAAGCGGACAACAGGGGTAGGAAATCGGACGCTTTGGTTGCTTAGGCGACTTTGCATTTCTTTTTCCCAAACCCAACTATGAACAACACTGCCTTCCACTCTCAAGAGAGTCCTGAAGAACATGTAGCACAGAAACCATGAACATAGGAAGTAAGTCAGCCAGGGGCCCAGGAGGCGGGACTTCCGTGGCAGCAGACAAGCGTCCCGCAGTCTCTCAGCTGTCTTTGCCAGCTGTTCCTCTCCTCGTGTGATTGAGCTTTCAATAGTTCTGTTGTGCTCTGTAAATGTTTCCTGTGCGTATTTTAGCATTTCAATCCGAAATTAAGAAATTCGTGATAGATTATATGGCTGGTTTCCCAATTTTCTATTTTTCCCTTCTGTGGGAGGAGGTATGTTCCTTTGAACAAGAAAGTCCAGACTGCTGAGCGGTGATGATTAAAAGTTCTCAATCTCTCAGGATAGTACCCAGGAAATCCCTTTAATTGAACAGAATAACTCGAGGAGGAGAGGTGACGGGTGTTGGTTCTCCTATGAAAGTCCGGTAGACACAAAGCTAATAGGTAAATCTTCGTAGAGGGGCATCCTCCAAAACAGGCTGGAAATTCTTTGATAATGATTAGACAGGGCATGACATTTTCTGAAGTGTCGTACTGCTGATAGAGGAGGGAATAAATACTGGAATTTACAACAGTCCATTCATTCCTCTCCCCCATCCTTCCCGCTTGAGCAGAAGCAGGGAGACAAAGATCTTGAGACCCCAGGGAGAACATGCTTGAGGATTCTTCCTCCAGATATAGACAGGGACTATATTAAACGTAGACAGAGACTACATGTTAGACGGAAACAGGAATTATATTAGAAAGACTTCCCGGAGGAAAAGGGTGAAGGCCAAGGGGTTGAAACAGGGCCCACAAAGGAATCCTTCCCTCTCCTGGATAACGTCCGCCCAGGCAAAGGGTGACAGTGTGTGTCACCCATGTTTCACCTTTCCCAGAGCATCTTCCATGCCCCCTGTCAGTGTTGCACACCGCGTATTCAATACGGAAAATGTAGTCAGATTAGTCTGTGCTCCTGACCATGGCATATAGAGTTCGTTCTCCTACAGGAATCTAGCTATGAAATCCCAAGGGGAAATCAGAAGGTTGGCAGCCGAAGCAAAACTGTTTCTCTGTTTGAATTGACTGCAACCAAGAGTCTTGGCAAACATTTGACTGACAACTCTTCCCTTAATGTAGTCAAATCCTGACAGACATGGGATGGGTAGCTGGATTTTCTGCAACAGATCCACACCATTTCAAAAAATGGCTCAAGAAGAGCCTGCTATAGGGGACTGTCTCCTGAAGGAGAAATCATTTGAGATTCAATGGCACAAAACCTGGCCGCCTTTGCTTGCCTTATATTTGATCTATGGCTTTCTTATGCAGCGGTTTGTTTTCTTGGACTTTTTAATTGCCTTCCACCCCCACCCCCCACCCCTAGAAAACTATAAGACCTTCATTTTCTTCTTGGTTTTCTGGTTGTTACCAGAATGGGCCCAAGGTGTGAGTTTATTTTAATTTATTGAGTTTAATGATCTGTTTCTGAAATCCAGCCCCCTTCGTTCCACCGCCCCTCTTATAAGCCTATCCTAGAGTTCTGTTTTGCAACTCTTTATCAGTTCTTTACACAAATGTTCACTATGCTGTTTTAAAAATCATTTATTTATTTTTATTTTATGTGCCTTGGTGTTTTTGCCTGCATGTCTGTCTGTGTGAAAGTGTCAGATCTTGGAGTTTCAGACAGTTGTTAGCTACTATTTGGTTGCAGAGAATTGAACCTGGGTCCTCTGGAAGAGCACTCAGTACTCTTAACTGCTGAGCTATCTCTCCAGGCCTCTTTACTACACTTTCAAAAAACATCTTGCCATGCCTAAAAGGTGGAAGTTTCTGACTTTACATATGCTTCTCAATGACAAAACGAATTAGTCATGAAACAGTGAATTGAATTTTTTTTAAAATGTTCATTTTACTATTTTAGCTGGGTGTGGTGTGGTGTGGTGTGGTGTGGTGTGTGTGTGTGTGTGTGTGTGTGTGTGTGCCTGAGTGTTGATGCCCTCAGATCTGGCCAGAATTTCCATATTTCCTGCAGGTAAACTTACAGGAAGTTGTTAGCCACCAAATGCGGGTCCTGGGAACCAAATTCAGGTCCTCTGTAAAATCAGGACATGCTCTTAACCGCTGAGCTGTACTCCAGCCCTAGTAAACTGGATTTTAAGAGACAGCTTTTCATCTTTCAGTGATGTCTGATAAACACGGCCTACTAAGTACCTGTAAGACAGGATAGGGAACATCAAATTTCGCTTCTTTATTTTATTTATGCATTCAAGCTTCTCTCCAGGACTTCCATGAAGGAGCAGCTAGGGACTCCTGAGCAGGAGATCTCAGCGGCCTTGGCAGGCCACATAGCATCAGGTGCCAGAACATCTCATTCTCCAGAGATGATCATCCTGATGTCCTCAGGTCAGGGCTTCATAGAGCTCAGAAAAGAGCAGGCAGACTTTCAGAGTCACAAGAAAAAGTTTGCATCCCTCCAAGTTATCTACCCAACTGTTGGAGTCAAATAATCCACCATTTCTTTAGTTCCTTCACTTACTTTCCATTGTTGGGGGCGGGGGAGGGGGATGAATATATAAAATCCCATTTTTGCCATATTTTACCTCTGATATCAGTTGTTGAGGAAGAGGCCACGGAATATAGATGGCTCTGAGGAATGCAGGTTGAAAACCCATTGCCAAGGTCAAGGACAGACATCTCATCTTCCTGAAGGTATTTACATAGCCTGTGGCCAGAATGTGTTTCCTACTTAGCAGAGAGAAATGTTCACATAAAAATTCCTAATATATGTTAGCAGCTAGTGACAGCTCAAGGGTAGATGAATTTGGAAGTCTCCATAAGAGAAGGTGTTCTTGTATGAGGAAAATGCATGGTAGACCTTTGTCCCCAGTCCCATACTATGAATAGGCATGGATGTGAGGCCTCAGGATCGTCAAGATGCCTCTGACAACTTCTCAGAGGTTATACCTCCTCACGGTATCTTTGTATGCCCAGATACGAGACCTCCAGTCAGATTCATCTGAGTTTTACAAGGGGCTCTACATGTACGAATTGAATGAAAGTTTTAGACAGTCAAGAATCAAATAACTTTCTCTTTCTACTCAGCCCTCAGTACCCAGCAGCCTATACCTGATTGACCCTGTAGGTAATTGACCACAGATTGTGACTTAATTGAGCCTGTCATGGGAAGGCTATTTCCTTCCAGACTCAAGGGTGTATACCCCGCTGTGACACTCTTGGGGCCAGTGAACACACTGGGAGGAAATGCAACTCCCACTTCAGTTGAAAAAAATCTTGAGGCATTTATTGAGGGGTCTTGGTGCCAAGGCTTTGTTTTCAGTCTTGTGGGCCTCAAAAGAGACTGCAGTCGCTTCTCTTACACCCTTAGACGCCTCTCTGTGCTTCAAAGATGTCTACTCTGGAGTTGAAGTTGCATGAAGCCAAGGGGTTTTCCTTCATTTCACAGCAAGACAGTCGGAACAGTCACAATCACTGAGCGGCCTGTCTGCTAAGTGGACCTAAGTAATTCCATTAGTAAGGCCTCTAGCTTCTCAACCCATCTCACTGACTACTTGCCCATGTAAAGAGTTAAAACAATGTTTTTTTTATAGACTTCTAGCTCTTCATGGCTGAGATAGGGGAAGGGGCATGGATACAGCCTAGAGCAAAGCCATAACTTAGCAGAGCATCCACAAGGACTGTGAGAACAGAAGGGATGTGGTAAGCTCCAACCTTGCTAATTATATTCGTATCGGGACACAGTCTAAGAGCTATTATGCAAGCCAAGTATGGTGACACACACCTTTAATCCTAGGACTTGAGAGGCAGAGGCAGATGGATCTCTGAGTTCAAGGTTAGACTAGTCTACTGAGAAAGTTCCAGGACAGCCAGGGCTACACAGGGAAATCCTGTCTTGAAAAAACAAACAACCAAAGAACAGCTATTGTGTAAGGGAAGCTAATACTTAAGAATCAAATAGCAGAGATAAAGTGTTAGAAATGATTAATGGGAAAGCTGGTTAATTTCATAAGGCAGTGAACAGAGAAATGAAGTGTGTCAGACACATACAGTCAGAGACAAGACAACTGATTAGAGTTACTGTTTCTAGAACCTGTGCAAGGCAAAGCTATATCCTTTTCTTCCTTGATGTTTATGTCAACTTATAAAGAAGTATGCTCAGTTTTTAACTTGAGATTTGTATAGGACAGACAAATACAGACTGTATCAAGAAGTAGAATATATATATATATATATATATATATATATATATATATATATATATATCTGACTCTCAGGAAGAATTCTGAAGTAGACAATGAAATCTGAGAATTATCAACATGTGAACAGGAGGTAAGACCATGAATACTGAATGACCATGAATGGTAAAACCAGCATTTACCTGCTCCTCTTAGCCTTTCCTCACAGCTGACCCCCTTTCCTTTGTGTCACCTGCCAACCCTTACCATGCTTGCTTAAAATCCAGAGTGGGCAACAGCAACAAAAGAACAGAGCAGCCACCCAGCAAAAACAAGACCAGATATTGACACCAAGATGCAGCTCCATAACTCCAAATGCCTAGATCCCAGTGCAAAACATAAAACATGAGCAGTCAAGACAATCCACCTCCTCCGGCAACCATAATGCAACAGCTAAAGCTTAGACAAAGTCTTTAAAATAGCAATGAATATGTCATGGGTAAATGTCTCAGTGAAGACGGTAAAAACACAAACAGTTTAATAAAATAATTTCAAAATATGAAATTAGAATTTAATGAAGAAATAGAATCACCAAAAAAGAACCCAAATAGAAATAAAAAAGAACTTAGGATGTGAAACAAAGACTTCTGAGGTATGCTCCATCAACAGATTAAAAGACGTGGAAGAAAGAGTTTCTGGTTTCCTGGACAGAAGAAGAAAAGGCCAGCTCAGACAAAGAAAATATTAATTTTTTTAAAATTAATAAAACATCCAGGAAATATGGAAGACTGAAAAGACCAAACCTGTGAATATAGTTACAGAGAAACATGGTTCAAAGACACAGAAAATATTTTTAATAAAATATCAAAGCCTACCCCTAGCGACCCTCTTCCTCTGATGAGGCTCCATATCCTACAGGCTCATCACCTTTCCCTATGGCATCACCAGCTGGGGGCCAAGTGTTCAAACACATGAGCCTATGGGAGACACTTCATAGCCAAGCCACAGCAGTGAGCCACCAAATCACCAACCTGAAACCTCCCTCAAGACTTAATGTTATGATACACATTGTCTCTTAGTTCGGCTCCTTTGCATTTGGTTTTCTGCTACTTGATGTCAAAAAACATCTTAAATGATTTGCCAACGTGAAGATAGCAGGGCAGAATGTGAATGAGTTAATAACAAGCCCAACAATTACAGCACTCACTCATGTCAGCTATGGTCCCAGAAGCTTTACCTCATGTTACGCTTTAAGCAAGTATTAGAAAGATACGGTATTGTTTCCTTTGCTTCCCAGAGGAAAACCAATGTAGAGAGGATTAAGGCACCCACCCAAGGAGTAGAAGTGCCATTATAAACACAGGCAATTTAATAACTCCAAATCCAAGACCATATCCAAAATATTAAACAACTGCTTATATTCAAAGTCAGACTCAAGGTTAGAGAGCATACTTTTCACCCAACCTTCCCCAAATTGCTCATGATCCTCTCTGTTTCTTTGTTCTGCTCCCAAAGCAAAACTACCTCCCATATCCTATCTGGCCCCTAAGATATGTATAAACAGCTAAATAATAGGGCTGTTTGGGTTTCCTGACAGCCAATCCCCATTCACATGACTGATTTAGAATCACCTAGGAGACA
>JAQHUG010000050.1:7988866-8004113 GCA_028555095.1 Dicrostonyx torquatus | reverse complement strand
TCTCTCTCAGCTACTGGTGCTGAATCCCCATTCTACACAGATGTTACACAACATAACCGGTCATATCAGATGAGTTTATCAATTAATTTAAAAAATAAATTTAAAAGAAGAAGAGCTTGTGAGTGAAAATCATGGGGACAATGAGATATTCCGCACGAATAACAACAGACCAAGCAGGCAGATAAAACACTGTGGGAACCCTGAGCACAAAAACCATTGTGATCTTTACCCTTATAGACAAGGTTATAGCTTGTTACTTCTCCAAAATCTCATTACTAGCTAGTAGGTAATGGGGCTTAGAGGCTAACATTTTTTTTTCTAATAAAATTTGACCGGTACTTGTGGTTCCTGTGCCTACTAGGCCTTTAGGTATCACGGTTTCGGAGCCGCTGGTTTGAGTCTCCACCCTGCCATAAAGAGAGGTCTGTGGGTAGGGAGGGGAATGTGACCCTGGAAGGACCAGATGTGACCCCAAAAGGTTTATCTGGAACTGGGCCAGTTCAGCTGAACCTTCCAGGGCTGGCAGGGACTAATGAAGAAGGAAAGCAAGGTCTTCCTCAACTTCTCTTATCGCTGAGAGACAGACTGACCTCGTGTGCGCGTCTTGAGAAGCCCGAGGGAACAGACATGATGTTTACAGGGTAGGGAAGATCGCCATTAGGGCTTATTTACCTGCTTTCACGCTCTAGCTGCTGCTCTAGAAGCCGGCCTTACCGACTCTCGGTGCACCGAGTTGATTATAGTGATTATTAAGCTGAAAGTTAAGAAATTGCTCGCCCGAAATCCGCATCCTGTCAGGTATCAAAGCCGCACAGATTTGTCCCAGTTCTTTCTCTTGGAGTGCAGATAAACATTTCCCTAAGTCAGGGGGCTTTTTACCATTTCAATGGCCTCGTGGGAAGCCCTTTTGAGCCCAGAGGGCAATTACTAAAACTTTAGCTAAGTGGGGAGGGGAACAGAGAAATGTGATTGCCGACCCAAACAAGTGAGGTCCAGGGGACGGCTTAAGTTGTGCATTAAGTATAATCTTTCGGCTTTGACAAGAAGGTGAGGTGACCAATAATTAGCCATTCACGTCAAGCCCTAAGCAGCTTGCCTGGGATGGGAAGTAGGCGGTAGTTCCTGGCACCTGAGAGCTTTCCAGGCAGGGACTCATCTTGAGGCTAACAAAATGATCTGCTGGAGTGAAGTTGTTTGTTAGTTAGGTTTTCTTTTTTTTTTTTTTGAATATGCACATTTGGGGACTCCCTCCCCTCCCAATATATATATATATATATATATAAACTAAGACATCGACAAAGATGCATGGCAACAAAAACGAAGCCACCCACAAAATGGCCTCAGATCTTCCTCCTTCCTGGCTCCCTGCTGCAGCCAGGAGCTCACCAGTCCTTGCTTCTCCAGTCCTCCTCAAGGTCTGTATCCATCTTTCTTGTTTTGTTGGTCATCCTCAAGGTTCTGTGCCCATCCCAAGGTGGCAGAGGGGCAGTGATGGATCCGCAGGAGCTGGCAGCAAATATTTCCCATAGCCGGGTGCGCATCAGACACTTGAAACAGGTGTGAATCTCATTTAGTGAATTTGTAAAAAACAGAAAAAGATTTAATATTCTTACCGCTGATTCCATTCGTATTCTGAGTAACCAGTCCACCAAGCTGCCAGGTCTGTTCTTAAACCACACTCACACCCCATGCCCCAGAATTCTGCAAGCCAGCGTCCTGGCATGCCCAGGGTCTTATGCAGTGGAGAGGCCCTAAGAAAACTAGACAAGCCCACTGTTTTGTTGTTCGTCTCCAATGGCCGGCACTGAGCCGGCAGTTGCATCCCTGATAAGATTCACTAGGTCCCACCTGTGCAGCATCAGGGATCGAGCTGGATGGGGGAGTCTTCAGCCAGGTGAGAAGACTCATTCCCAGGTGTAGCCAATGCAGGACTACACTCAGCTCTTCCTTCTAAGAGGTATCTGTATAGAATGTTACCCAGGACTCTGTTGTTCCCAAGAGCTGCAAAGCAACCACCACTCCTCCCCAGCCTAGGGGAGAAGTTTGCCCCTCCAGTCTTTAAAAAAATGCCTTTGTTTTCTCTAGCCTTAAGCAAAGCATAAGAAGCCCGTCCACTTGAAATGAGAATGTGGAAAACACGTGAAGGCGGGGCTGGAAGGACATTCTTGCAAATGACCCAAGTTCAGTTGCCAGAACCCTTTACAGGTGGTATAGTCACTTGTAACTCCAGTTGCAAAGGATTTGATGCCCTCTTCTGGCCTCTGAGGGCACTGCACAAAGGAGCGAGTACTCTTGTCTGTGGAGGGTGAGGGGAGAGGGAGGAGGTGTGGGGTGGGGGAGAGAGAGAGAGAGAGAGAGAGAGAGAGAGAGAGACAGAGAGAGAGAGACAGAGAGAGACAGAGAGAGACAGAGAGACAGAGAGAGAGAGAGAGAGAGAGAGAGAGAGAGAGAGAGAGAGAATAGTTACACCATCAACCTGATACCAGGCGGAAGAGTCGCATGCATTCATCGCGAGGCCCCCTCCCCCTTGGTATTGGCGGGGATGGGAATCCAGCCCTGTACAAACTATCTCATGGGCAGCGGACTCTGAGCACCCTGAGTAAAGCCAAAGGAGAAAATAAGAATAAATTCTCTTTGCAAATGTCTGCACCCCTTGAGGAAGCAGCCACCACTGTGCTGTGTGCAGTGGTACAGGCCTGTCCCTGTCCTTGGGAGCTGAGGACGGAGGACTGCGGGAGCTCCCAGTGTGCCTGTTTGCTGGCGAACAGCACCGTAACAGTTCATAACACTCCAGCTTCCACGCAAAGTTTCTGCAACTTTTATAGCATTGATGGTTTTTCTTAGTGTTAAAGGCATTAACGGAGAGAGTGGAGATAGATATTTCATGCAGGGATTAACTTCGAATATCATTTTTGTAGGTTTTCTTCCCCCTTGTGTTATTCAAGTTCATTATGCATGAATTTTTGTTTTGCTTTCATCCGATTTGGTACTTGCGAAGCACGTTTAAGCCCAGAACTACACTGGAAAATTCCACTGTGAGCTGCTGATTCCATTGGCATTGATAGGAGTTGAGTTTTGAGTAGTTCCCTCTGTTACAATTAATAATGGGGGTCCCCGCAGCTGCTATGGGTCCCCATGGGTGGCACAAGACCACGCGCGCGGGTCCCCGGCAGTTTGCACGGGAGACTGCACCGGCAAATGGCGGCAGCGGCAATGGTGGTGGAGGCAGGAACATGAAACCAGACAGATATTAAAGTTAAGCATTTATTAGATGGATTATGGAGGGGAAAGAAGCAGAAGGAGAAAGAGAGGGGGAAAGAAGGAGAGAGAAAGAGAGGGAGGAACCGGGACCATCTGCCTCTCCCGAGAGCAATGGGGACAGAGAGCATGGAACCGGGAACTCTGGCTTACACGCAGAGGAGGAGTGGGCGTGGCTTGCTCTTAAAGTGACAAAGAATCATTACACCCTCAAGGCCTTGGAGTAACTGGCACAGGCTGGGAATGGGGACGCATGTGTTGTTGTGTGCCCCGGGAGGGAGGCTGGCATGGAACCCTGGGAGGAAACAAGTCAGGACAGGCCATTAGACTTAGGTCCTGCTCTGAGGAGATGTCTGGAGCGTTCTCACTGATGTCATCACAGTGTGGAGTGAGAGGTCGTTTCCTCACCCAGGATCTTTCTCAGGAGCCCAACCCTGAAGTATGTGCTCTCACTGAACCTAACTTCCTCCGCCTCCTCTGTCTGGAGACAGCTCTTCAGGTCTCCTGAAGGAGGCTGGGGGCAACCTCAGCAGCCGTTCATTAGATGTCATCAACCTCTGCCGCTGTCTACGTAAAGATTTAAAATTTTTATTTCACTATTTTACGTGTATGAGTGTTTGGTCTGCACATGTGGAGTTACAGGTGGCTGTCAGGGGATCGTGTCGGTGCTGGGGACTGATCCCAGTCCTCTGGAAATGCTTTTACGAGTCCTCTTAACTACTCAGTCATCTCTCCAGCTTCCCTCTTGGTCACTACTGCCTTGGGTCTTTTGTTGTCATTGCTGGTTTGAGGCAAGGTCTCTCGCCAGCCTGGAATTTGCCAAGCAGGCTGGTCTGGCTGGCTAGAAAGCCCCAGGCATCTGCTTGTGTCTGCCTCCCTAGAGGCAGGATTATAAGTGCGGGTCACCATGACCAGCATTTTGCTTGTTTGTCTGACCTGTGGATTCTGAGAATCGAACTCAGGTCCCCATGCCCACCATTCACCAATGGATCTACTTCCCCAGCCCTGACTTAAATCGTTTGACTTTGCAATTTTAACATCAAATTGAAGGTTCTTCCGATGGGGCCAGAGCTTTCCATTCACTGTCGGGTCTATCATTTCTGATTGCTTGACTCTGACTAGACTCACATATTTATAATGCCTGGCTGGCCCCAGTGGCACCCGCGTTCAGGGGTTCCTGGCCTATGTGTTAAGCCAAGCTGCCTCTGGGTTATCTGAGTAACGAGAACTCACACACACGGAGCTACGCTGACCTTCCAAGCTTCTGGTGCCTCGTACAATCAGAGGTGACACTTGTTGCTTTGGCTTGTTTGCACCTCTCGAGGGTATGCGACAATCTGTTCTAGGGCATCACTGAGACACAGCTTTTGTAGTGAGCTCAATGAGCGCCGTTAACTCCTTCCTGGCCAGGATCAGCTCTGCTTGCCACAATGGCCCAAAGAACAAAGAATATTCAGCCATCTCTGTCATCGCCGCTGTAACACCTTTCTCTGTTGATATGGCCTCTCAGGATACACTTGCAGGTAAAGAGGAGGAAATCAGACAAGCTTAGTGATACTTGATTTTTAAAAATCTCATTTGGGTAAAAGAGAAGAGTTCTCCCCCTTCCCCCTCTTTTTTAAAGTATCGGTTTCTTCCTTTTTGCTGAAGCCCCGGGGAGAACGGACTATGAGAAGGAATATTTGGACATAGTTTCTTACTCAGCCCCATCTAGCCTCTGTCCAATGAGCTATCTGATGAGCTGCTTAGTCCAGTAACAAAGCCCAGCCCACCTGCCTAGGTGATGGCTCCACCCCCATCCCAGGTCCTTTGGGAACCCCAAGAGATATTCATCAGGCCCTTTCCATCACGGAGCCAGACAACAGGCACCACCACGGGGAACGCAGCTGGTCTGCAGAACGGATAAACCGCGGGGAATAGCAAGCAGAGCTATGCTGTGCTCATTTAAATAAGGAGCAGCAGCATTGGCTTCCAGGCCAGAGGCGGAAATGGCATCCGAGCGCTGATAGCTCTCAAGCCTTGCATCCCATCGCCTGTCATCCAGCTCACACCTTTGCAGCCCGCGTTAGCGATCATACACATCACCTCATGTCTCTAAATATCTCCGTTGGCACATGTTTATCCGGGTGTGTGTCCATCCTCTGCTGCTCCCATCTGGGTGTAATTTTCCATCGTCTTCTCTGCGCGCTGCATTTTCTTCTTTAATTCCCTCCTCTAAACCCACTTCTGTGGATCTTGCCTTCACATTATACCATTGAACGTCCCAGCTGTAAGGAAGTGCCTCTGAATAGAGTCCAAGAATGAAACAAAGACGATGGGAACCAGATGCCATTTTGGTCATCTTCGTGTGAGTCACCGTTTCTCCTGGAAAGTGTCGATCTCTACTCAACCCTCGTTTCAACTTGAAGCTCGGCAGACAGAAGCGCCCCCCCCCGACACACACACACACACACACACACACACACACACACACACACACACACTCCTACCCGCCTTTGACTATTGCATCCTGTGAGTCTATGCCCAGCTCTAGCAATAACAGATAAATATTTATTAGGGCGGTTTTAGATCCAACATAAGATAGTCATTTCCTTCCAGGGTCATTTGCCCGCTCTAATTCCAGCTCTCAGCTACTGTCCTCCACCAGCCACCCTTAGGGTCAGAAACGGAGCGCAATGGTTTGATAAGAGCACAATCGGTTCAAATTGTTCAGAGTTAAAAGCAATAAACAACAACAAAAAGTCATCGTCCTCCATAGGTCAGAGTCAGGTGAGCCTCATGTATAACACTTCCTGTTTTAAAAAATGTCGTTTCAACTCTGTGGTCAATTATATTAGCCCCAGAAATTAATTACTTATTTCGGGCAGAGAGAAAAAGACAGTAACAAACACCCAGCTAATGTTATTTACAAACCAGTAAAAAGTTAGAAGGAGGTCTGATGCCCCCCCCCGCCCCGCCACACACACGTACACACACTCATACTTTTTTACAACGGCTTTGAGAAATATCTCTGAAAGCTCTTCTGGGGGGAATTAACATGGTGGCAAAGAAAGGTGATTGGCAGTGGGGGTGATGGAGGCACAGTGAGACCGCTCAGCAGATAACATGTTTCCAGCACAGGCGTGATAACCCAAGTTTGATCCCCACGATTCATATTAAGGTGGAAGGGGAGAGCTGCCTCCATAAAGTTGTCTTCTGACCTTCCGTGTGCAGGGTGACACCAGCACCCCCTTGACAATAATACTTTCTAGAAATTAAGTATAATCAAACATATATAATAACGAGATTCAATGTCATAGAAAGTCCTTCATGTGGATCCATGCATATACCAATATGTATGTGTTCAAAATAGTGGACTACACACACACACACACACACACACACACACACAACTGTCTATACTTCCTTTCAAAATTCTGCTGGAGCATCTGTAAAAACAATCAACGAAAAACAAAAATGAAGAAGACAAAACCAGAGACGTCGGCAGAGGTTTTTTGTGATCGTCCGGAAGATGGAAAGGAAGTGAATAAAACTGATAGATGGAGGAGAGAGTCCTCGGCGTTCCAGAGCTTCTCTGAAGGCTGCAGGGAAGGCGGAGGTGTCCTAGGGAGCATCAACAAACAGACGTAGCCCTCAGGACTGCACAGGGGAGCCAGACTTCAAGGCAAGCAACTGAAGGTCAGCTAGGCAGTGCCCGCCTGCCTTCCTCACCCAAATCATGCTGTGGAGTAGGCTGAAGACTCAGTCTTCTCTTTCTCCCTGTTTCTCCCTACGGTTTGCCCAATCTGGGCCAGAGAGATGGTTTAGGGGTTCAGGGTACTTACTGGTCTCAAGAGGACCCGAGTTCAGTTCCCAGCACCCAGGTAAGATAGCCCACAACTGCCTTTAACTCTAGATGCAGGGGATCCAACCCCCTCTGACCTCCACAGACCTGTGGTGTACAGAAGCCCCACAGGCCCACACTTTATTTTTATTTATTTATTTATTTATTTATTTATTTNNNNTTTTCGAGACAGGGTTTCTCTGTGGTTTTGGAGCCTGCGTTGGAACTAGCTCTTGTAGACCAGGCTGGTCTCGAACTCACAAAGATCTGCCTGCCTCTGCCTCCCGAGTGCTGGGATTAAAGGCATGTGCCACCATTGCCCAGCCAGGCCCACACTTTAAAAAAAATGATTTTCAAAGGTCTGCTTCATGAAAACAAAACTTTTTTTTTGGGAAGAACAGGAGCTTGGTGGGGGATGGGGGCAGTCACACACTATAGCAAAGTTTTCTGGATTTTTTTCTTTAGTGCTTTGTTGGGGAAGAGTCCTTTCCACATTTTCTAACGTTCTTCTCTGACAAACATAAAACAAACAAATAAAATGCAATAAAAACTGTCACTATAAAAACAAGTCCTAGCCTGGCAGAGGTGGCGCATGCCTTTGACCCCAGCACTCAGAAGGCTGAGGCAGGTGAATGTCTGTGAGTTTGAGGCCAGCCTGGTCTACAGAGCAAGTTCTAGGACAGGGAAACCCTGTCTTGAGAAACAAAATAAAACAAAAGCTAGCTCACTGTCATACTGACAGATTGGTATGTGACATGCTCACCGTGTCTCCTGTTGAGGGATTAGCCTATACCAGGGGGTATGTAAGTGTAATCTGTCATGTTTGTACAACAGCAAAATAGCGTACTGCCTACACAGCTACATCCTGTCCCTCCTTTGCACTCCCATGGGAGTCGGATGCTTTGTAGCATAGTCACATGACTTTCTTTGGCCCATGAGACGGCAGCAGGCAACAGGGAACACTGGTTGATGCACGATTATCTAGCAACTCTTATGCTTCCCCTTGAACATCCTTCAGGGGGTGTCTGGTCCCTGGAGGAATCCAAGGGGAGACTGGAGGAGCACAGCTGTGTGAGCTGGAGCTGTCAGGACAAGTCCGATTTAATTGGCTGATCCTTAGTCCACTTCCTCAGAGGTGCGAACAGACCCAGTTAAGTTCAGCAGAGCCCCTCAATCAAACTCAACCTAAACCAGTTAACTCTGACCAGCCTATAGATAAATCTGTTAAATGAATAATGGTTAACCACTAACTAGAGCGCAGATAAAAGTGTGTCTGCACGGCTAACATCACTGTGGGGACCAGAGACACACACAGGCTGTCTTTCGTAGCTTTGAGTTCTTGGGACCAAATTACTTGAGGTTAGATCATTTATAAAGACAGAAGGTTCGTTTAATCTGTGGTTCTGAAGACCTGAGAGGATTGCCTCAGCATCGGCTCGCCTTTGGTAGAGCCTCATCACAGATAACACGATGGCTGGAGCACACACAGAAGAGAAATTCAGAGACAGTCCCGGGTTACTTACCACAGCCATTTCTTCAGAAGCCAATAGAGCCCCACGCTGCCCTTGAGGCAACATTGATCCACTCCTGAGGATGGAGCCCTTGTGACCTAATTAGGGTCCACTAGGCCCCGCCTCTAAAATCTCCTCCCACCTCACTCTCTCTACAGCGGGGAGAAAGCCTCCCGAACCTTTGTAGCGGAAAGCATCTTAAGTCTCAGCCATGCTTCCTATACTTGGCAATCTGTAGGAGCACATAAAGCTACGGCTGCCACCAGTGAGGTCGCCATCAAGAACTTAAAAGACGAGGCTCTCAGACTGAGGTCAGCTTGGCTAATATAGAGTTAGCCCTTTCTGATATCTGCCTTCAGTTGTATGCTGGCACTTTTCCCTCCCATCTTGCTTTTATCCATTCTGACTACTCCAACAAAGCTGGCTTGATATTTTTTTTCCTCATACTTGCAATCTAAAGCATCCTAACTGTTGACGTAGGTATCCAGGAGCAGAGCCAATCCGAAGCATCCTAACTGTTGACTTAGGTATCCAGCAGGAGAGCCAATCCAAAGCATCCTAACTGTTGGCGTTAACTGTTGACTTAGGTATCCAGCAGGAGAGCCAATCCAAAGCATCCTAACTGTTGGCGTAAGTATCTAGCAGCAGAGCCAATCCAAAGCATCCTAACTGTTGACATAGGTATCCAGCAGGAGAGCTACTTAGCAAACGTTGGCAGAAGATGTACACAACCTAACTTAATTTTGCATGGTGTTGACAATGTGATGTTGAAAGTACAAAAGCTGAGAAATATAAACATGAGCACAGTTTTATGGACCTCCTCAGGGTGAGCATGAAAACAGAACGATGCTCAGCGGTAGCATACTTGCCTTGTGTGCTCAAGGACCTGCCAAGACTTCCATAACTACAGAGAAAAGAAATACATATCAAGGAAATGGAATGATTGAAATGAAATTGGTGATCAAGAGGTAGTACTGACGTCATAAGAAAAGGTGGCATAGTGCTAATGTCTATACATACACATGTCACTTATTTCTGTGCTTCTGAAGAGAACCTAGAGGGCAGGGAATACTCAGTAATGCATATTTTATTGTCTGTCGTATAAGCTATATTTTATTTTACCATATAAACATAGCTTAAGTAAACTATGTGTATATGTGATTTATATATATATATATGTATATATAAAATGAGTAATATTTAATATCTTCAATATCAGGTACGTTTTCATATAAACATGTCACTCTTTTCCATGAGGAGAAAAAAATGTTCTCATTTTTCTTTGTCACACATTCCTGAAGTTTCTATATTTCCACCCTGAGCACATACTGCTTTTATCACCAGGAGGTAAAACGAATGTACGCTTAAAGACACTCACTTATTCTGCAACGAATACATCTGTCTGTGCACTGCGGGCTGGCCAGTCGCCCCACCAGAGCTGCTCCATGCCACATCTGAATCATTGGCTTGGCTGAGACTGTCCACAGGGGCCCATTAGATAATTTATGTGATTAGCTAATCAGGGCTTTGTGACCTCTTTCCGGGACTGTTACAAAACCCTCCTGGCAGATCCCCATCCCAAGTCCAGCCTCCTGATGCTGTCTCCACAGTGCTGCCAGGGACCTGGTCTGTCACATCTGCATCGCTTTCCTGCTTAAAAGTGGTGACCTGTGGTCCACAGCATAGCATGAGCCACTAAATCAGGTATTCTCAACCTGTGGGGCGCAACCCCTTTGGAACGAACCTTTCACGGGGCTCACATAACAGATATCTGGCTTATCAGATGTTTACATTATGATTTTTAACAGTAGCAAAATGACGGTTATAAAGTAGCAACGAAAATAATTTTAAAGTTGGGGGGTCCTCACAACATGAGAAGCAGTGCTAAGAGGTCACAGCATCAGGAAAGGTGAGAACCACCACTCTTAATCACTCTCAGTCTTTCTAAAAATCAAGTTCTCCCCACCGTGATGTGTCTGTACACTTCATACTGATGGTTGGCAGGATCAGCTAGGGTCACGAGAGGACCCGCTCACTGCGCAGGTCTATGAGGGAGTTTCTAGATTGAGTTTATGGAGGCAAGAAGACCCACCCTAAAGGTGGTAGCACCATCCATGGGCTGAGGTCAGGGGCTGAATAGAAAGGAAAATCAAGTTTAGTTCCTGCGCTCTCTTCTCCCTGCTTCCTGACTACAGATGCGGTGTGACCAGCCACCTCCTGCTCTCGTGACCACGGCTTCTCCCAGGAGCCAAAAGAAACCCCTGTTCCTGTCACAGCAAGGTGAAGGTCAGGTAAGATGCTCTCTGGGTCTTTAGCCTGGATGGCGAGGAGGACTCACCCTCTGTACCATCTGTCTCCAGTAACAAGTCTCACCTAGTCTGCGGCCCTGCTTAACTCTGCCCGAGAGTCCAAAGCTCCTACAGCTGGACCTCCAGCCCAGATCCAGCAGCCCAGAACAACAGTCACGTGTTTACCTTCCTCACGTGCCCTCGATTGCATGGTCCTGGAGGGTGTGGCACCCCAGCCCTTCCTGGACCTAGCCCGTACACTGTTCCCCAAATAATGCTCCTGAAGTGGTTGTCACAGAAGGTAGACTCAGGAAGAACTCAATTTAAATAACTTTTACTAAAAGTAATATTCACTGTGGGACTTTGGGAAAATTAGTAAGTTCATAAGAAATGAAAAGGCTTCATAAACTAGTCTCTCCCAGCCCCCAGGCACTGGGCATGGAGTCTGGAGTCTTAGCCGTGGTGAGAAGTACTCTATGATTGGTCCAAACCCCTGGCCCTCTGTTGTTGTTGTTACTAGTTTAATGGGGTATCTTGTAGCCGTGATCCTCCTGCCTCTGCTTCCCTAGTATTAGGATTACAGTTGTGTCGCCATTCTAGACTGTGTTGGGAATTGAACTCAGGGCAGTGTGTATGCCAAACAATCACCCTACCAATGGGGCTACCTCCCAGCCCTAAAAGAATCTTTGAAAGGAAATTGTTATACCATGTACAGACTCCCTTTTGAAAAAAATTACACTTATTTTATGTGTGTTTCTGTGTGCACCAGGAGTTCAGAAGACAAGTCTCAGGAATTGGTTCTGTCTTTCCACTATGCGGAACTCAGGGATTGAACCCCAGGCGTGAGACTTGGCAGCAAGCTCCCTCGGCCACTGAACCGCTTTACCAATCCAGTTTCCATTTAATGAGTCCTGGGGACATCCCTCTCGGTAGCTACCTACCTGACAACAGCCGATATTCACAAGCAACTAAGATGTTCTTCCCAAGTCACACGAGACAGCCCATCATCTCCTGGAAGCACTGAGAATTTACCAGCATCCTATAGGTGAGAAGTGGTCCCAGGGGGCTGTGAACCCATGAGGGCAGGGTCTGGGATTGCTCCTCTCAACCACACTCTCTCCATAGCTCATGCAATGTCACTGCAGTAGGGCAGCAGGATACGGTGACATCGATGCGTCAGAGGTTATTAAACATGTGAATTGTTCTGATGTTCCCAGTGTTCTTGACATCAAGATAAGCACCTTTAGAGGTCCATGTGTCTGGATTTATTTCCTTGGGGAGAATTTTCTAGAGACAAACTTATTCTGTGATAGGGTAAGATGCAAACACCAAGGTTTTAGGTTTACATCATCCAATTATTCTACCAACTAGACTGAGAAACTTTACATTACATTCTTTTCTTCTCTTACTCTCAGCAATATTCTCATAACACAATAACACGCACATCATGTATACACGTATATATGTAATATATATACACACACATACACATTGTGTGTATGTGATGTTGACATGGCTCAGCAGGTAAAGGTGCCTGACACCAAAGCTGACTGCCTGAACTTGTCAAGCCCTGGTGCCTCCATGATGGGAGGAGACACTGACGCCTTCAAATTGTCCTCTGACCTTGACACATGTCCCCAAACACATGTACAGGTAAATAAATAAATGCAGAACAGAAATTAAAGTCTGTGAAGTCATTATCTGAAGGTAGTTCGTTTTCTTTGAAGGATCCTAGTTTCCCCTCCCATTGGTTCCCTGAACTCCTGGTACAGAGCTGGCCCTTTCAGAGGGTCCCAACCAAACCTGCCTGTAGGCTGGGGAGCTGAGAACTGGATGGCTTAGAAGGATCTCTTACAGAATATGTTTCCTCCTTTCACCCTGAGCTTTCTTTATATATGTGTGTGTGTGTGTATATATATACACATATATGCATATAAATATATACATATATTAATTTTTTGAGAATTTTATGCACACTTATAATGTATTTTTATTGGATTCATCCCCACCCTTCCTCCTAACCCTTCCCAGACCCCCCTTCACCTCCCTCCCCGTCCCAACTTTACAACCTCTTCTCTTCTTTTTCTCTCCCAACCCAGAGTCGGGTCTATGCTGTCCGTATGCCACCTAAGCTTTCTTAAACAGCTTTGAGGGAGCTGACTCAGTAAGCAGAGCCACTGTTCTTGGCATACAGGGACCTAGGCTAACCCCTGAGATAAACAGTGGGCCGATCCCCACTTCTGTGAACCGGAGTTTCCGCACCGGCAGAGCAGAAACAACAATGCCTTCATCCCGCCTGCTGGAGAGTGTGCCCTGGCACTCTTGTAAACAACCCTTGGGGTAAGTGCCAGTATTACTTTATTGTTTAGTGTTCATCCTTAATCCGGAGTGAGGAAAGAGAGTGACTCATTCTGTCACCTAGATAGTCCTGCAGCGTGGAATGTGGGCTGTTGGGATCTGCTTGAGTGTGCCTCTGAGAGGCTGAACCTGTCAGCTGGGTGCAGCGAGCTAGCTGTCTGTGCCAGCCTCCCCAGGCACAGGAGAAGTCCTCTGGGAGACAATGGTGGCCATTGTGTCGCTGGGTGTGGTGAGGGGGGCGGGGAATATGGGTGACTCCCACTGAACCCTCGCCAAGGACTTGCATGGCAAGCAAGAGCTGTTTTTCCTGGGATCCTTTTCTGATTAAGAAGTAAAAACTAAGCTAAAAGACTTAATACTCCCGAGGCATGGAAGCCTCAAAGTTCTCCAGACAGGTGGCCAAGCCTCAGCGGGTCGCAGCACATGGAAGATGGGGACTCTGGCCCAGTTTCCGCGTTGTTTTTTTTTTTTTTTTTTTTTTTTTTTTTGTTAAGCTGCCACCCGCCCCAACTCTGGCCCTCCACTGAACAAGTCCACCCATGAAGGAACGAGAGCCAAACTTCACCTCTCTGCCAAGCCATGAGGACCCTTGAGGCCAAATTAAACAAGCTAATAATGAGTTGCTCAAATCGGGCAACTTGTGCAAGGAAGCAAGACCAGACGGAGGCCTCCGCAGAACAATGGTTTAAAGTGGTAGCCAGAAGAGGCAGTGACCCAAAACCAGACAAAGGGGGACCAGGTCAGGAAAGGTGTGGAATGGAGGGGCAGGAGAAAAAGAGGTGACACAGTGCTGCGCGTATTTGGGGTGCTCATCATTTACCATGCTGTCCTCTGTAGTAGTCAGGGTTTGCTGGGTACTCTGAACCATAGCTCGTCTGAGCCAAGGGTGGAGAAGCCTCTAAGCCAGCAGTGGTTCTCAACCTGTGGGCTTGACTACTTTGGGGGTCCCATGTCAGAGAACTTGTATACCAGATATTTACATTATGATTTTGGTGTCCCCAGCTGGGGGACACCAGCAAATGTGCACATTGTGTTGCCTCTACCCTTCTCCATGTGACACATGCAGGAAAATGAACTCTATGTCAGAGGACTGTGTGTTTCCTAAGAAAGAAGTGTTGTCAAGAACAATATCCAAGGACTGCTCATTTAGGCAGGAATTGTATTTCAACACATTCTTACCCAGTTTGGTCTCCTGGTGTCTTTACTCACCTATGGGGCATTGCCTGGCCACCGCCACTAGGGATCTCTGTGCATCCCTTTCTTTGGATTGCTCTGTTGCTGGGTCCGTTTTCTTCCTTCCTCCTGGTTTCATTTAGAGTCAACAGAAAGGCACAGCAGTTAACAGCGCACCCCGTGAATCTGCGGTTCAACTCTACCCCATGGAGCTGCCTGGCTCCGGGTAAAATTAAAACGAAGGCGCTTACATCCCCCGATTGCTAAGACTGCCTTAGAGCCGTGGAGCAGGTACAGAACCCACCTGAATGGAGAGGAGTGCTTCACGTTACAGGCCTACGAAACAGCTCCGCTGCTCCAGGCTAGCCAAGAGGCTTGTGAGTAACATACTTGCCGATCCTTGTCCTCTGACCTTTAGATGATGGACAATAATAATTCTCCCTCACAGAACTGTTTAGTGACTAAACTTGGTGATATTAGAGTGTGCTTTATGTAGGGCAAGATGCCTGTCAAGTGCTAGAATAGAATCGCCTGTTCTTATTAGCCAGCATCTATTTGTATATGAAGAACCTCAACATCCCAACAAAATGAGCAAGTAGGGGTAATGTGTAGATCATGCAGGCAGAGCCATGATATTGACATTCTTTCCTTTGCTCAAATCTGAATCATCAGAGCTAGAAACATTTAGTATAAATTGTCCAAGTAGGCCCTTGGTCCCCATTCACTTCGGCAATGAGCCAATCTAGTCAGATAAAATTGAATTAGAAATGTATAGTAAAGGCCAAATACTCTATGCAAAGTAAGCCAGGCGAACTAAAGAGGTGGTTTGTATAGCA
>JAQHUG010000050.1:7958684-7987951 GCA_028555095.1 Dicrostonyx torquatus | reverse complement strand
AAAAAATAACAAATGATAGAAAAGAACAAGAAACTTGATGTGACTTACTGAATATTTCTGCTCCAAACACCTCTGGCAAAACAGTGTACTATAGAGCCATGTGTTTTCACGTGATCATGTGGCTGTGAGGAGCTATGACTGGCTGCTGCTGGGCCAGCACAAAGAAAGCATCCCACCATAGAAGACTAGCATGGGGAAAGACCAAATTTCAAACATCCAGAGTTTAAATGTCTGGTGACTGGACATCAGCTTCACATCATAAAGTATCAAAGAAAATAAAACAAAACCCACCTTAGCCCTAGGCGGGGCATTGTGGTGCCCTCCTACAAATCCAGGACTCTCGGGATGAGGCAGAAGGCTTAGGAGGTAGAGGCCGACTAGGAATACATAATGAGTTCTAGTTAGTCTGGGCTATACAGCAAGGCTTGTTTGTTCATTTGTTTTTTAAGATAGATAAATTAAAAACAAAAGTTTTGTCCTTTTATAGAGAATTTGGAAAATAAGAAGGAGTAAAAAGTTAAAATTGTATTATGAAATATGCAAAAAATACAGAGTAAGTTTTTTAAATGAAATGAAAGGAACAATAACCACATAGCTTTGTCAACTCTTAACATCTCTATGTGTTTACTTTCAGACTTTAATTGTAAAATATAAAACACAAAAAATAGCAACTCAACAAAATAAGTGCACAGTTTAATAAAGTAAACACGGCTCTACCCACATTTGGAACTAGAAACAGAACTTGGGCACCCATACTGGAGCTCCCTCGAGCCCCTTCTGTCTGCAATTTCTCTCTCCTCCCTCCGAGGCAGCCGCTCTTCTGACTTTTATAGAATTCACCAAGGAGGGATGTTTATTTTGACTCAGACAAGGAGAGAATCGGAAATCAATTCGGAGCATATAACGGGAAAGTAGCAGAACCGATAAACAGCATTGTCTGCAAAAATCCAAAACGTGAGAGTAGCTGTTTCCCTTGGGTGCTGGAAGGCTTCCTACACTCCCCTCGGATCACCGAGAGCTCTCCTCTCTGCGCACACATGGGCTCGACATTTTCCAAATTTTGATGTACTTTGGCACTCGAGAATCTATTCCACCTCCGACAGTGAATGGTACATGTTGTAGTTATTTTACTAAAGCAACAAAAACTGGCCAGCATTCGAAGTGGGAAAAACAATTAGCTGGTAGCTGGCTAAAAGTTCTGCTTCTGACATCAGTGACTTTACTTTCCTTTTCAGAAGGATTTTCATTTTAAGTGTGTATTTGTGTGTGTATGTGTGTGTATGTGTGTGTTGGGGGAGGTGGATATATGAATGTGAGTGCAGTACCAGAAGAGGCCAGAAGAGGGAGTTGGATCTCCCGGAGTCACTTGATGCAGAGAGTTGAACTCAGGTCCTCTGCTAGGAGTGGTGTGTGCTCTTAACAAGACTTTTGTTTGTTTGTTTACTTGTGTGTGTCTGCACATACGTGAGCGTAGGTGTGTCTGCACATACTTGTGAGTGGTAGAGGGTCCCAGGTGCCTTACTCTAGCACTCTTGCCCATTGCTGGGTAGCATGCTCTCTCCCCGAGCCTAGGATTTGTATTTTCCTCCTGCTAGGCCAGAAGCCATCTCTTCTCTTAGAGCTGAGTCTACAGGCAGGTGAAGGACACCCAGCTTGTGAGGATGCTGGAAACTCAACACTGGTCCTCAGAATTGCACAGGAAGCGCTCTTAACCATGGAACCCTCTCTCAAGCCCCTCAATAAGCATACTTTACATGTCAATGAAATCATCGGTCCTCTTTTCCCTAGCTATGCAAAATGACTTTTTATTCCAAGCTGATAGTGGAGCCACAGCTGGATCCTGGTAAGGTCAAGGCTCCCTAGAGATCCACCACACCTTGCACTGGAGAGAAACTTTAACTTTTCCTCACTTGGCAGTAGACACGTCATAGACTGTAACATTAACATTAGTCAGCCTGTATGTTAGACTCTCATTGAGAGAAAATAAATAAGGAAAACTTCATCCCATAGATTCAGACCCCACAGGCTTGTGCCACTAATCGGCAGGACGAACGCAGAAGCATCTGCCATGCCTTCCCAGTTGCATTTACCCCTCAGCCTGGCCTCCGCATTGCTGTGCCAGCTTTCCCATCCCTGGCTGGGTTTGGAAACCTGAAGGCAGGGTTGTAACGGATGCTGGCCACCAGTTCAGTTTTAAATCTTCCCTTCATAGTGGGAAATGGGGTCCCTCTCTCTTTGACATAGGCAAAACTCCGGAAATGTCCGATGAAGATACATGCATTTAGCTGCACACAATCTGTTTGGCACATGCACATGTGTGCACATGCATGTGAAAACCAGAGGACAACCTTGAGTAATCATTCTTTGGATGCTGTCCACCTGGGTTTTTTGTTTGTTTGTTTGCCTTTTTTTGTTTTTGTTGTTGCTTTGTTTGGTTTTTACTTTTGAGACAGGGTCTCTCACTGGCTTAGAACTCATTAAGTAGGCTAGGTTCTCTAGCCAGCGAACCCTAGGAAGCTGCCTGTCTCTGCCTCCCCGGTGCTGGGATTTCCAGCACACACCACCATGCCCAGTTTTTTCATGTGGGTTCTGGGTATCGAACTTGGGTCCTAACAGTTGCGTGTGCTTTACCCACTGAGCCACTGCCCCAAATTTGTTATGCATAATTTTTAATATCAGAAGGGAAATCCAGCCCAAACAAAGCAAGCTGAAGTATTTGTGGAGAAGGGTGCTAGTATCTTCAGTCTATTTTAAATACATAAACAAGATAAGCTAAATGACTAGCTGTGGAGAGGAGTAGACACTCAAGAGAGGACTATCTACATAATAACTAAATATCAGCTAGATAATAACGAAAACGTTACTGACTAATAGTAGGGTTTGAGCGGCAAATGTTCACCATCTATCTCTCTCAGCGTTGCTGTGTGTGTCAAATGTTCCCATGACGAAGTGTTTGGGTGGGAATGAATACGGTCTAACCCACAGCAAGCACTGCCACATCAACCAGCCTTCCTGACAGCAAGCTGAACGAAGTGTCCCCAAGCCTCTGCACCACGGTGACATCTCTCGCTGCCATTCACAAAGTAAAACTAACAATTGAATCTGGGTGGGAAAATAACAGGGTGAGTGACCAGTCTTACATACATGTCTAAGGACAGGCTAGCCTTCAACCGTTTGCTAGACCCTAGCTTCGGAAGGAATCTGTTTCTACTGTTTAGCATCTGGCTCCCAGGAAGCCTAAATTGTGCATCTGAAAAAACACGTTTAAAGGGCCTGAGATGACTCTGACCGTAAGGTACCTGCCTTGCAAGTGTGAAAACCTGAGTTCAATTCCCAGCACCTACTTAAAGAGCCAAGCATGATGGCATTTGATTGTATCCCCTAGGGCTGGTGAAGAAGAGGCACGGGGACACCTGGAGCTCCTGGGCTAACCAGCCTGGCTTAATTAACAGGCTTCAGATCCCAGGGAGAGACAAGGTGGACAGGTCCTAAGGAATGTCACCTGAGGTTGAGTTCTGACCTTCACTCGTATGCACACACATGTACTCACATGGGCCTGAGCATGCATACACATGCCACACACACACAAACACATTACTTAAACATAGCTTCTTAAATTGAAGGTTCTTCACATATTGACTAGGGTAGAAGTGGGGAGGGGAGGGCAAGCCAGGAAAGGGAAGGTTACCCAATGATTACAGAATGGGGTTAGTGTTTTGCCCCTAGCCATACGAGGAGTTGCACAATTATTTATAATATATAATAATCTATTAAGGTATATATTTTGGCACTAAATCATTAAAATGCCCAAGAGTCTGTCTGTCTGTCTATTTATCTGTCTGTCTGTTTATCTACCTATATCTATCTGACTGTTTGTCTATCTCTTTTCTTTCCCTCCATCCCTTTCGGCTATTCAATGTTTTAGAAATGGGATTTTATCAGGAATTTTAGTAGTCAGCACCAGGAGATAACACACCCTTGTCTAGAAAATTCAAAACACATTTGAATAGCTCTTAATTGACAGGAACATGAGGTCAGGTTTGCTAAATGAAGCCGGGTGTCCTCAGCTTGGCTGCAAACCAACAGGCAGAAGCCAAGGCAATCCCAGCCCCACTTCTTTTCCCGTTTGATTTAGCAGCAGCCTCGAGGAGCCGCTATTCTGCCCTTCACTGTCACCTCCTACGCCTCGAAACTCGGGCTGTTCGTTTCGGTTCCAGGCCAGAATGAGGAAAGAACAATCTCAATCCCACCAGCTATTATTCCGCCCAGGCTGTTGTCACAGTCCGAGTCTGTACAAAATGGCAGGAACTAGAGAGTCAGCCCCATGCAGGCCAGTGAGACTGGCTCGGTAAAGATACTGCTACCAAGCCTGATGACTTCTGAGACCCACGTCAGCCAGCTGTCCCTCTGGCCTCTGCATACACGCATGCACAGAATTTGAAAGGGAGTTAGTCACATGGGATGCTGCGAAGGAATCGAACCCCTGGCTTCATGGGTCTGTAACTGTGTGCCCAACCATGCTTCCTGACTCACATTAGAGCAAGGAGTACAAGACCTGTGCCTTAGCTCTTCCCTGTTTCCTTCTGCCCAGTCGTCCAGAGTTGCAAAGATAAAAATAAGGAGCTGTCATACTGACAGTACCAGCTTCATTTCCGTAGAACTTATTGAACACAGGCTCCTTTGGGTGCAACTCTGTGGCCCTGTTATTTTTATTTGATAGTTGAAAACAATTATGGCGTGCAGAAATGGGGCCACGTCCCTCAAGTCACGTGGTTAGGAGTGGTGCAGCTGTCCATCGACTTCAATGCTCTTAGCTGTGAAATCAAAATTTTTTTTTAAAAAAAAGATAAATGGGGAAAATAAGTGTCCAAGACCCCACTGCAGTGGGGACCAGACTCAGGTTATTGGTGGCACCCTTTTCCAACAGAACTGTGGCAACTCCAAGAACTTTCCTCCGAAGGGATGGGATTTGGAGCCACACCGGGGTAAAAGGACTTAAGACTTTTCAGTGCTGTATTGACAGAATTTAATGAATGGTCACCAAATATGGCTGTGTCTGCAGGAAGTGTTCAAAGAAAGTCAGGACACTTGGCCAAGTGCCTTTCAGTGGAGCAGGGACTTGACCTGAAGGATGGAGATAAGATAGCATCTATGGAAGTTGCCTGACTTAGGGGTTGTTAGGATAGGAGATTTATCTGTGAAGAAAGAACTCATTCTTCATGGTTAGAAGGAAAAGGCTAAGGTGGTAGGAGATTGAAGAAACCCTGACCAGCACAAAGATGGCTCTTCCAGGCCTTGCCCTATTCTGCCCACCTTGCTAAAAACCATTAGATCACATTACCGTTAAACAGAAGCATAGGTCTTGGACCAGCTAGGCTGGCACTTTCTCTCCCCACCCTCCGGCCTTCCAAAAGACCTCTCATTGGCCAAACTCCAATGGAGTCCAGTCAGCAAACCAGGGGTGAATCTGCGTGGATCAGGAACACATCTAGGGAGCAGAATAAGAACTTGGGCAATGGAGCCATGCATGCGACTATGGCAACTCTTCCCAAGACTCCCAGGTCGGAGGGAATGTGGAATCTTCCTGGAGCAGTCTGAGGCTTCTCAGCCCTGGGAGAACCGAAGAAAGGGGAAGAGGGCTCCCCGAGTCTTGGTAGCAGTAGCCAAGCCCCCATTATCGGTGGTGTTGAGAAGGCTTGGCTGTAACAGATGAACATACTCTCCCCTGACTCATGCCACACTCCGTGGGGCAAAAGTTCAAGGGCACTAATCATTGCCTATCTAAGTTGGCATGGCAAAGAGGCCTGGCTTGGGTTCATTGTTTATGTTAGCATCATTTCCTGGTCATGGGGATGTTCATCTGCAGAGAGAGAGAATGAAGGGCACTTACCACCCTATTGCTGTGTGCTCAACTTCCCAGCTAAGAGGTCAGCACGGGGCCGTGACTACAGACGTTCTACCCATTTTCCTCTTGAAATCTTCGACTCTGTTATTTGCAAGTTGCTTAAGAGCTACCATTTCGGGTTTTCAAAACAACAGTGGCATCTATTTTCTGCTTAGAGAGCAGGGGAGGAAAAGCACCTCCTCCGGCTGGTTTTGATGTTCTGAACCTTCTCCTCCAGGGAGACATACAAATGCCAAGTTCTACCTCTGGACTGGGAAACCCTCTCCAGCAAGGTAACTCCATAGAGACAAACAATCAGAACTGGAGCTGGCGCCGAGCGTGAGAGGGGCAGGAGCACAGGAGGAGGGCAGTATTTGGGAGAAGAAGCACTCAAGAGGATGCCATGAGTCTGGAGGGGTTTGGCCACTCTCTTCTGATCGCTGGAGAGTGCAGTGAGCAGTTCTGTGATTTCAAAGGACAGGGCTGGAACTCGTCATTAGGGAAAAATCTGCTCACCTCTGACAGTGAAAATGGCCATTGATCCCTTCATTGCCCCATCACCTGGCTCAATGCTTGCTATAAAAAGGGCCCCCAAGATGACATTTGTCTAAGAAACAGTAATGGGCGAAGCTGACCACTGTCAGGGTATCTGCCCTTAATAGAGTGTCCAAGGAGCTAGAAGTTGGGAGGCTCTTGAGCACACAGGGGATGTTCCAGAGGGTACTTGTGTGGCGGGGGGCATTGACTCTGTGGGGATGATGCTGGTGCCTGGGAATCAGCTTTCGTGAGGCAAAAGGTATTTCTGCAAGGTTGGGCATAAGGAAAGGGCCAAAGGGATTATTTAGATATCGATTTATAAGCGGTTAAACAAAATCTATGGCTTCAAGCTTCTACGGGCAGGAAGTAAGAAAACAAGTCCATTGTTTCAGCTCCAGCAATGGTACCATATGCCCGAGAGGACCCCATCCCATCAACCACCAATACGATCACCCTTAAACGTCCCCTGGATTCTACGTACGGCTAATTAAAGCACGAAGTCTGATTGCGCACTTCATCTGCTCTCTAAGCGTGAGTCAATGTATGGAATTTACATGCCAGCTTGGGTTAATCTTCAAGCCTTCAATTTAGCAATGGAATTTTCCATTTTTCTTCCTGCTTGGGGTCCTAGCTCTTTAAATTCTATCCGTATTGGCAGGCTGTTGTCATGGAGAAAAATAACTTTTAAGTAGCTCTTTGGAAAGCGTTGAGATGCTGTTCCCTGCTATTTAAAGACACCCCAGTGAAGCAAAAAGCACACTCCACTTCCATATAAGGCTCTGCCACTCCAAGACAAGAGTATCACTAGGGCTTGGTCCCACCCTCTCAGAGCAGTGCATGTCCTAAGTGTCTGAGAATCATATTTACTAAATAGTCTCTATCCAGCATGGGAAGGCAAAAGGAAGGTAGGGTGCACTCTCATCTGGATCAACACACTGGGCTCCACAGACATTTCTTTTTTTTTTCTTTTTTCATTTTTGGTTTTTCAGGACAGGGTTTCTCTATACCTGTGGGGTCTGTCTTGGAAGCAGCTCTTGTAGACCAGGCTGGCCTCGAACTCACAGAGATTCACCTACCTCTGCCTCCCAAGTGCTGGGATGAAAGGTGTGTGCCACCACCACCTGGCTCCACAGCCATTCTGAAGCAAAGCAAATGAGACCAGCTCAATTCCAGACTCACCTGTTCCTCCTCTCACCTGTAGGACTGGCTGCTATGTGTCCATGAACTACACTGATAGCATCCATCTCCTCAAGAGCTAGGAGTCAAACATTTCAACATCTTAATCTTTTTTCAGTTCTATTGACAAGCAATTTACAGGACACACGAAGAACACTTAGCCTCTGGCTGGACACCGGACATGGACGTATAAATGATGAGTCTGGCAGACTAAGACCTAAGAGATGAGAGGGGATGGAGAAAGCAGATGGACTCCCCAGAGAGATGGAGAATGAATGATTCCTGACTGTGGCTGACCAGGCTTCTTAGGGAGCGGCTGTTTCAACACATGGCTCATTGACACACAGACTCTAGGAAGAGGCCTCAAGAAGCGACAAGATGTTGCCCTGTGGGAAGTCCTGGATTCTCTATGATTCCTAACATCCCTGAACCTCGGTTTTTTATCTATCAAATGGGAAGAGAGCGCAAAGGGCACTTGGCTGCCTTTTCTACCAGTTCAGCTACTTGAAGTGTATGTGTAGTGTGTGTGTGTGTGTGTGTGTGTGTGTGTGTGTGTGTGTATGTGCGTGCGCGCATGCGTGTGCACGCGTGCGGGCGTGTGTGTTTTAGATAATAGGCAACATCCAAAGTCAGAGAGCTTGGCGGATAATGGAGCAAAGAAATCCCAATGGATGTAGTGTGAACCCAAGCCGGGACTTGAAAGTCATACAACCTCTGATTTGAATCTCAGCTCTGTCCCATGCAAGCCAGGTGACCTTGGCCAAGCAGCCCCACCTGTCTGGCTACCCATTTGTTAGCATCAATAGCAGTGTCTGCTTATTGGAGTTGTCACAATGATGGCAGTAGACAGAGGGAGTAGTGCACAGGGGCAAGGCTCAACGATGGCGACAAGAACAATTCTCCCCGTGGGTGGTGTCATTGTTATGTTTCCCATTGTTGGGACAGAACCCCCTGAAAGAGCAGCTTAAGGAAGGGAGGGTTTATTTTGGCTCACAGGCTCAAGGCGCAGTCTATCAAGATGGAAAAGTATGTGGCAGGAGCCGGAGGCCTCCACCGTCACCGAGGCAGGCATGATGAATGCTCGCTTTCTCCCAAGTCTGTAATCCAGGACCCAAACCTATGGAATGGTACCATCCACCGTGGGTGGGTCCTCCCACCTCAGCTGACCTAATATAGCAAATCCCTCACAGCTGTGTCGAGGGTTTTGCCTGCCAGGTATTTCTAGATGGCATCGCTTTGGCAATAGAGATAAGCCACCACAGGTGGCAAGGAGACCAAGGAAGTCCATTTGGGGCACAGCTTTGAGCCAGCGTGTGCACAAGCTGCAAGGGATATGACGTACTGGGTGCAGAGGGAGCAACCGGCTTGCTTGTTAGGAAGACAGAGGTAAGTCTGATTAGCTACGTTGGCGACGATGAGGTCAGATTATTCAGTGGTGTTGTGTAAACCCCTCAGCTTCTTGCAGCCAAACAGATCACTTCCTGGACATGGCACCCTGGGCAGATGCTTCACCAGTGACAGGTCCTTGGGCTTTTCTCCCGCCCACACAGAGAATTCAGTCTGTGCTTCCCTAAAGAGTCCACTTGGCTTTGTCATAGTGGGTCAGAGATAGCCTAGCAGACCTCAGCAGAAGAGGCGAGCGCACATCTTCATGGGACTCGGTATGAGGAGACTCAGCCTTGCCCTTGTGCTAAACAAGACAGGTTCCTGACAAGAAGAGACTCCGGGAGCGAGTAGAAAGCTGGCTAAGGTTTCATGAACTTGTAACGAATCCATGATGCCAAGGGCTTGGGAGGGGCATGTGCCGAGAGTATCAAAGTGGTACCCAGAGGTACTCCAAGAGTAAGAACCTGAGATGATTTTCCTTTGTGCCTGGTTATCCAAGTCTTATAGGATAAGCATTATTCTTGGTTTCTGTTTATTTACTTGACATCAAGGTAATTTTAAAAAGCTTTATCTTCTTTGTTATCGAAGAAAATATTTTGCCTACTTGAGAAGGAGATTGTTTTTCCTTTTTCTTTTTCTTAAAATGAAATTACTTGTTTTATTAAATAAACATGTTCGGGTCTAAAGGAACGACACTAGAGACTGAACCATTGATGATACCATTTTCCATGCCCCGTATGTATATGAAATGCTTTGCAAGGCACCAGACGGAAGTTCACAAATGTGTAGATTTGTGAATTACTGAGCAACTTGCAGAGTCCGACTCATCGTTTTGGAGCAGGGCCTGGGAGTCTGTTTTTAGCAGAGCTCTGATCGATTTGGAATGTTCAGACCCCGTTTAGAAACCGTCGTATAGATGATGCACAGATGAGTAAAGCCATGCCTCTACTTTCAGGGACTTCCGGTTCTTCGCATCCTACCCGTCGAGTAGCTGAATGTTCTTCCCCACTCCCAACTTCCTGCTTCCTCTCGCCTCCCTCACATTTACCAGTTTTGTGTACAGTCTGTAATCCCTGCAGTGGCAGGGTAGACAGATGCAAAGGGAGCTCTCTGCCCTCCGAGAACTGTACGTTGAGTCCGTCACCGTCACTGTTTGGAAGACAGCTGACGGTCACCTGCAATAGATGTGCATTCTATGTTTACGGTCCTTATCTAGATTCCAGTTTCCTAGACAAGCATATGAGTTTAATTACAAGAAGTCGCTTTGGTGGGGTACAGTAAGAAGGAAAAAAAAAAAAAAGAGCTCACAGTCACATGACACTTATGTAGCCACTACTCCAACAACACCGGGCAGAGCTTTGAAGGATCAAAATTTAAAATGAGATGTTTTAGAAGGATTCTAATATTGATATTGAGTTGGATCAAACACATTTGGTTCCCAGAACGGTAGGTCAAATTAATAGTGGCAAAAATAATGATGGCATTAAGTAAATGGCGTGCACTTTAAAAAGCAGGAAGGTGGCTAGTCAGCTCACCAGCAAATAAAGCCCATCAACCACAAGATGAAAAGACCTCAAGACCTGCACAGCCTGCGGGTCAGCTCCCAGCAAGCCAGGCTGATTCATTGTCAGCTCTCGCCCCCTAGTGGTGAAGAGAGTTACCACAACTCTGAGTTTATAAGCACTTCTGAAGCAAAGTCAGATGCAGAACAACCTGTGCAGGGACTACTACATATACATACTAACAAACGCACATAAGCACATGCTAACATACAAACACACATGTATTAATCTGACCACATACTAATACAGAACAAACCCATGCTAACACATACACATAAACACACACAGAAACATGCTAACAAGTAGGAACACACAGACTAGAATTCATAGAGCACATCCATACTAACACACACTAACATACATATGAACACACACAAATACACTCGCAAACACACAATATGCTAATGCACCTAACACTACCATGCATACTAATATATACCCATATTAATATGCAGAATACACCCCTACTCATACACACACTAGCATAAAGACTCATACATACTAACAGACAAACATAAACGTAGATATCCATATACTAAAATATACTAACCACACACCAAGACCCATACACATTAATGCACACTAACATACACAAACATACCAACATACATATGAACACACATAACATGCTAGCACTAAACCACACTAATACATACATACTAACATGCAACAGAGCACACATAAATGCATACATATTAACACATACATTAATACACAAGTATGCAAATTTAGGAGCAAAAGGCTTATGAGCCTTCCCTGGATAATGTGGCAGCCTGTTAGATTTCTGGAAAATACAGTTAGAGCAAAATAACTCCTTAAAGGGCCTTTGATGTCGCCTCCGTCACCACAACTGTTCCCAGAATCCTTTCCTTACAGGTGTAAGGAAGAAGGCAGCAGGTCACCTTTAGAAGAAGAGGATTTCCCACTCACATTTTCACAGTGACTTTATGCCATGGAGAGAACCTACAGAGGGCAAGAGAACCGGGACGGTGGAGCTCGACTCTTGAAGACAAAATCAGCAAGCTGCTTCCTAAAGCAACTGAATTGGTGGCTCATGCGTTGAGGCTGAGGCAGGGGGATAGATGGGATTTTGAGGGAGTTGAAGGACACACAGCAGGTTTCAATTCAGCTTATACTACCTCACACTACAGTGTGAGACCCTGTTGCCAAAAGTTTTTTTTTTTCAGAAGGAGTGAAAAATAAATTTATGGGGAAGAAGTGTGGCTCAGTGAGCAGAGCATCTAGCGTGCAGCAAGCTCTGGTTTTCATTCTCAACACCACGTAAAACTAAGCACAGCGGTGCACAGCTGGAGTCCCAGGATCTGTGCTCACACACACAGTGCTCAGGCTCATTTACGGGCAGCCTCAACTGCATGACGAGCCCAAGGCCTTGGCTACACGGAGCATTGTTTCAAACAAACAAATAATGAAATGAATATATTTTTCACAGCAGTTATATCCAGCCAAACTCCTAGTCATAATCGTCAGATGCTTAAATGACTTCGGCCACATTTCCCTACCTCTCTCTCCCATCCTACTCCCTCAGACACCCACAGAAACGTGTACTTCTTTCTATGCGTGTATATTGTGAAAAGATTTAAACATGAATGACTCGTGGTGTGTAGTACAACGCCTGCTCTACGTGCCATGCGCTATGGTATGGTTTGCGAGTCGGGGCAAGGGGCTGAGGATTGAAACACACACAGAGACACGGGTAAGGCCAAGGATACCCCCAGAATGCCCCTTTATTGTGTTCCAGGGCAGCTTACATAGGGTCTGCTTGACTCATGGCCACACCCTAATTCTCAGCTGCAAGCCCACCAGAAACCACTCTCCTGCCATCAGGAACTCCTGAGGGTCTCGTGCTCAGAGCAGCTGCAAAACAAGTTGTTTGCTCAGAGCAGCTGCAAGCACAGGAAAACAAGTTGTTTACTCCGGCAGGCAGGGGGTCACAGGAAATTCAGGGTCTGGGGGTCCACAGTCTCCAACAGTGGTGGGCGATTCTGAAATCGCTGAGAGCAGATAGGGCATTTTCTCATCTGCACATGTACTTGTGGCATTGGACTCTCCTGCTCTGAAAACTAACAGTGAGTTGAGGCTTCCAAGAAGATGCCCATCTGCTCAGAGGATACCCAGATGCGCCTCCACAGCATCTTTGGGTGCTGATTATACACCACACGTGGAGTTGGGCGTTTGATTCTCCTGACTACGTCACTGATAAGCCTGTGGGCATAAGTGAGATTCCTGACACAAGGTTACCAGTTCCGGAACTAGATCTTAACTCCCAGTTGGCCATCCCTTTAGCTCTGGCTTTTTTTTTTTTGGCTAATTGGTTTTATGCCACCATGGGCAGGATATTAGTCATTTCAACGGTGTGGATCATCAAAGGCCTGGAAAGAGACTCAGGAAATGTTTACCTCCTACTAAACACAAATTTCTATTGAAAATCTTTCTGCCTTGAAGTACCGAAGTGGCACCATAAATGACTAAGGTCTTTTATATAGGTCACCAAAAAATTATCCTTACCTTTATACATTATTTCCAATAATCAGACATACTGTTTCACTTTCTTATGTAGTTAAATTCCAACGACTATCAGCTGTGCCTGTTGCTTTTCCTCCTGAATACAAAGCATGTGGCTCTAGGCTGGAGAGTTGGCTCCATGGGTAAAGCGCTGACTCCTCAATTGTGAGGGACTGAGCTTGGATCCCCGGAACCCAAGTGACCTAGTTAACTTGACGTGGCAGGGGAGGAGGTCTCGACTGAGAGGTAGCCTTTATCATACTGGCCTGTGGGGGTTGTCTTGATTGTTGACTGATGTGGGGGGCACAGTCGACCGTGGGGGGCACCATTCTCTACGCAGATGGTTCTGAGCTGAGGGCTAGCTGAGAACAGACCTGTCAACAAGGCAGGGATCTGCATTCCTCCATGGCTTCTGCTTTGAGTCTGTCCCTGGCTTTTCTCCAGTGGTTCCCTGTGACCAGCAACCCCGTTCTTCCCCTAGGTTGCTTTTGGTCAAAGCAGTTCATCATAGCAACATAAAGGAAACTACAGCACTGTGTACCTCCTGGGCACAGTGACGGGTGTCCAGTGGACACAGCAAACTTGAAGTTTGGTAGGAGACCGTGCCTCAAGCCGAGGTGGAGAAGCTGTGGAGGGAAAGGCAATCTAGCATCAGCCTCTCCTCATGTGCCACACAGACAAGTCCATCTGCATACACACGTGCACACATATGTCCCAGAAATGAAGAGGAGGAAAAGGGAGGGGGAGAGGGAAAAGGAAAAGGATGGGAGTTCTGTGTACCCTCTTTCAGTCATTAAAAAAAATCTCAGTGATTTAGCGTAGTTTTTAGTTACTTTGTATCATTAGTCAATATCCCAGTCTATTTAACTTGTATGGCTAGTGGGACTTTCCTATCTGTCTAGAAGAAAATTCCCATGCCTGGGAAATTGGCAGCTTGCCTGATGGGACTGCTAGTTTTCTGCCAGCTGTAGTATCTTAGCCAAGGCAGCAGGTGGCGGTAGCTCCTTTACACGCATATAAACGAACCTCACAAATACATGATCCCAAACAGGATATCAGTGTGCATCAGCTAACCCAGCCACAAAACTTCCGACCTACAGTTTATCCTGCCTGCCAGATGTGCGGGGGTAATGGTGGCACAGCATTTGTGGGAGAGGCCAACCAATGACTGGTCCAATTTGAGATCCGTGCCATTAGAGGGAGTCACACCTGACACTGCCTGGATGGCCAAGAACCAGAGACTGGATAGTCCGGTGACCTAAGCTAGAACCAAATAGGACTCGCAAAATAAATAATTTAAAAGGCAATGAAGTGATTCCTATGGTACTCTGTTATATTTGTAGACTGGAGCCCAGCACAATCACCATTCAAGAAGCTTCATCCAGCAGCTGGAGGAACCAGACGCAGACCAGTAGTCAAACATTAGGCAGAGTTGGGGGAATTCTGTGAAAGAGGTCGAGGAAGGATTGTAGGAAACAGAGGGGTCCCAGAAACCACAAGAAAACCCACATGATCAACTAACCTGGGCTCCCAGGGGCTCACAGAGACAGAACCGACAATCAGGAAGCCTGTATAGGTCTGACCTGTGTTCTCGGCATATATGTTATGATTGCGTAGCTTGCTGTTCTTGTGGGACTAATAGTGTAAGCAGGGACTGTTTTAAACTAATTTTCCTGCTTTGGGGACCTTTTCGTGCTACTGGGCCTTCTCCAGCCTTATATGAGGGGATGTGTCTATTCTCATTATAATTTGAGATGCCGTGTTTGGTTGCTATCCCAGGGAGCTCTGCCATTTTCTCAAGGGAAGGAAGAAGGAGTGGATCTAGGGGAGAGGAGAGCTGGTGTGAAAGAAGGAAGAAGGGAGGAAGGGATGGATGGAGGGAGGGAAGAAGGAAGGAAGGAAGAAGGAAGGAAGAAGTTAGGGGTAGGGTTCAATCAACAGAGTGTTTGCCGTCTATGCTCAAAGTCCTGGGTTACCATACTTAGTCAACGGGTCAAAAAAAAAAAACCAAAAACTGCCGGGCAGTGGTGGCACATGCCTTTAATCCCAGCACTCAGGAGGCAGAGACAGGTGGATCTTTGTGAGTTTGAGATCAGCCTGGTCTACAGCTAGTTCCAGGACAGGCTCCAAAAGCCACAGAGAAACCCTGTCTCAAAAAACCAAACCAAACCAAACCAAAACAAAACAAAACAAAAAAAAACCCCAAAACAAAAAACAAACCAAAAAAACCAACAACAACAACAAAAAACCCTCATTTGATTTTGTAGTTCGAGGACTTAGGCATTGCCAGGGATTTGGATGAAAATGTAGCTGGTAAGATCCATGGTAAAACTCATTTTCTTCTTAGTTATCAGGATGGATGAGAACTGGTGCTGATGCTGCCGTCTCCTTCGGCCGATAAAGAACTAGCTTCCCTTGGCTTTCGCAGGTGTCTAAATGTCTACAGCGCCTACTACTTCACGGTCTCACCGTTCCTGAGAACGAGCTGCTAAGATTCCTCAGTCTCCTGGTGGGAGAGCCTTATGCGGTTCTAGCTCTCCCCCATCACTCAGGCACCAGCTAGCAGTAAGCGCATGCGCTCTCAATCAGATCTCAGGCACCTGTGTGGCCAAGCAGACTCTCCTCTTTGGGAGAAGCATTAAAAAGGTCAGGTCACCCAGAAACAAGTTGGTTCCAAACACTGGGAAACCTGGACTCTGGGCTAAAATCCTGGTTAAGTCCTCACCCATCTGAAAATTCATTTGGCAACCTCCCTAGGAAGGGGAGACAAGGCGACTGTCTCCCTAATCATTCTCTATGGCCATTTATCTGGGTCTCACAAGAGATCTTACCTACTGAGCCATCGCTCACTCCAGCCACGTGACCTGTCTAACCTCTAGGATGAGTGACTGGACCTGGCCCTTTCTGAGAGAGGGTGTCCATGCAGAAGAGAAGCAGCAAACAGACCTTGAGTCGTCCAGGTTGGGAGCACCCGAGGCAATGTCCATCCACATTACATCTTACCTCAGACCAAAACTTCTCACCTGTAACCTAGCTTGGCTGTTCGAGTCTTTTCTAGTTTAGACAGAGAAATATGAAGAGAAGTGTCAGGATGCATTGAAGGACCATTGAGCATAGTTAAAGTTGACTGATACCTTACTGAGCATTTCCTAAACTTCCAAACTCGTCTGAAAAGCGGTCACTCAAGGTGCCAATTAACATCGGTTCTCGGCCCCCACCCTAATGGTTTGCATGCAGCTCACTTGGGTTGAGGCTAGGGCGTGGCCCTATTTTTAACAAGTGTTCCAGGTGATGCTTTTGTTCAAGCAAATTTGGGAAATGCCAGTCAAGCACAACCCTTTAATTGACCAAAATGAAGAAACTGAGGCATAAAGAAGCTTGGGGAGACGTAAGCAGCTTCAGTTCTGAGCTGGAAGGAAGTTTCTCCTACCTCACCATTTTAAAAAGTGATTTATTTTATCATCTTATAATTGTGTGTGTGTGCGCGCGCACATGCACACGCATGTTTATAGGTAGGTAAGTATGTGCCTTGTGAATGCAGCTACCCGAAGAGTCTAGAAGAGGAAGTCGGGTCCCTTAGAGCTGAAGTTACAGGCAGTTGTGAGCTGCCCAACACGAGGGAGCTGAACTCAGATCCTCTGCCAGAAGAGAACACTCTGAACTGCCGACCACCTCTGCAGACTCCCTCCACCCATTTTCCGTCTTACTGAAAACGTCCACACCAAATACACAGAACAAGAGAACTGGGAACTCCCCACGGCGGTTTTACTCCCTCAGTATTTCCAAGGAAATTCTTGGCCTTTCAATGTCCCCTCCTTCTCAAGCATCAAGACTTCCAATCTCAATGTATTCAAGGCGTACAATGGATTTTAGGGGTTTAAAAACAAGGTCTGCAGGTGACGTCTTGGGATACTTCTCGGCTCTCTATTGGGGTTTTGTGGAGCTAACTTCAACCTCTTGAATTCTACTCTGGGTCCATGTCAAGTGCCACTCAGTTCGGTGTGAGTAAAGAAGTTGGCAAATGCTCATAGTGAGGGTGTCTCCACCAGAAACGAAAAGCCATTACTAATGCGTTTTCACTCCCGAAGCCCATCTGTTCATGTGTAGTTTTCCTAAGAAGGACAGCGTAGTGTCAGTATACTAAACGCTTAATACTTGAAATCGACGAGACAGAAATACCCAGCCAGACCCAGTTCTTCGCAACCAAACGGAGAGCAGGTGAGTCAACTACCTTGATGGTCAAAGCCAGTGAGTCGTAGCCTACTGTCTGAAGGAATTCACCTCAGGGACTCAACTTCTGGGGCCTCCAAAACTTTATTAAATCTTTTAGTAACTTGTAAGCCCTCATGGATTATCTCGGCCCTTTCCTTCACCCTTTGAGTCTTTGGTTTTGTTTGCTTGTTTTATGTGTGTTTATGTATTGTTTTTGCTTTTGATTTATTGAAGCTGGCCTCAAACCTGTCACGTAATCAAGAATGACTTTCAACTTCTGACCAGCTCCCCCTTTGCCTCCTAAGTGCTGGATTAGCGGTATGTGCTGCCTCCCCCAGTTTATATGGCCCTGGAGCTGGAACTCAGGACTTCACGCATGCTTGACAAGCATTCTACCATCTGAACCATATAGCCGACCCCATCTGTGTTTTTATTCCTCTCCAGAGAAGTCCAAGTTGAACTTAGATCAAGCTTTTCCAAGGAGACGCTCATACTGCAGCCATGTCTACTTCCTTTTGGCTTGGTTTCCCGGCTAATCTGGACCCTCAGAGGAAAACCAGAGTGCAGTGAGGCTTTCCTGGATCATACCCTTAGATGTCCTAAGCCTCATAATGACTGAAAATTGAGTGCCAAGCCTGGGTTTACTAGGAGAGCGCTTAATGTAATCCTTAGGGTTTAACATGGAATATTCTGGGGCTAGAGATATGGCTCAGTGGTTAAGAGCATCTCCTGCTCTTCCAGAGGACCCAAGTTTGGTTTCTACATCTCTTGGGCAGCTCACAACTGTGTGCAACTCCAGATTCAGGAGATCTGATGCCCTCTTCTGGCTGATGCACATATTTGCACACACATACACACAAATACAAATAATTCTTTAAGGGGCTATAGATAACAGTCGAGTGGTTAAGAGTGCACACTGCTCCTCCAGAGGACCCAGATTCAGTTCACAGCACCCATGTCTGGCTGTTCACGATCACCTGTAGCTCCAGCTGGTGAGATCCTGATGCCCTCTTCTGGCCTCCTCAGGTACTGCATACATAACGCACACAAACCCTTAGGCACACACATAAAATAAATGCCTAAGTAAATAGATCTTTTAAAAAGCACTTGAGATAGGATAGCCTGGAGCCAGATACTTTTTCCTACTATTTGAAGCAAAGTTGTTTTCTGTGACTCTTTTCGATCTCACTAACATATTTGGAAGTCATTCTGACCTTCAACCGTCTCTGACCTCGTCCTTTCAAACTTACCACTTTTTGTGGTTAGATAGATAGACTAGTGCTGGCTGCTCTATTATACCAAACGCTTATAGTTCTGCCACATTGGACCAAATCAAAAATATAGGAATGCTGGTTACAGAGGTCTTCAAGACAGTGAGTGTTCACTCTCGAGGGGTTTTGAAACATTAATTAAGTGAGGGATTTATAAGATAACACCTCCCCCCAAATGCCCATGGTCAGACTACCTGTGCCACATTAAGGGGTGAATAGCAAGTTGTTCACTTCAGAAATCCCACGCAGGATGGAGGATCACTTGGTCCTCAGGATCTGCACTAGCAATCTGTTGCCATGTCTAAAAGCACTCTGGCTTTGAAGGATGCTGAGGGTTGGATTAAGTAGATTGCTGCTTCATAATCCCTTCTGAAGTAGATAGAAAGATAGCTGGGGCCACGTGACAGAGACAGCATGGGCAATATGACAAATGCTCCCCTTTAAGATCCTCCTGACCCTTCAGCTCTCAGCAGCGCTGGCCTGGGCAAAGGTTGGCTTCTTGCCAGAAGGGCTCAGGTTCAATGGGCTAAGGCATGGGCATTTAACCAGTTTCCACGCATAACTGCACCCCCAGACATCCCAGGTGATAGTCAAATCGGTAAGAAGAACATTAAAAGTGGACTTAGAGATGTTCTGATATCTTGCAGGTGGGGAAGCTGGGTTCCGGGAGTGGATTTGCCCAAGATCACAAGATGTATTCATTACCAGCCCTAATATGATTCTAGAGGCTCCTTCTTTCTTTGTCACTATTAGATCTCACTGTAGTTAGTAGAGCCATTGATCACAGTGGGTCCTTATTAGGACCAAATGTCACTTAAGGCTCTAGCTTGGCAGGGAAGACAGTTGTGTGCAAGCGTGAGGACCTGAGTTTGAATCCCCAGTGCCCACATAAGAGACAAACATGGAGGCATGCATCTGTAAGCCTAGTGCTGGGAGAGGGGAAACGAACAGGTGGATTCCAGATTTGGTGAGAGACCTTGGCTCAAAAACTAAGGCGAAGAGAAATAGAGAAACATCTGATGTTAACCTCTAACCTCCACATGCAAATGTACAGACAGGTACACACACATACATACACACACACACACACACACACACACACACACACACACGCCACATACACACACACACACTGGCCAACTGGAAAACCTTCCACAAGGTTATTTTTATAAAATCGTTTAAAAAATATCGCCTGTCTTTGTCCATTCTTAAATTCCAAAGTCCTGTTTTGCTTTAATCTAATCAATGAAAGTTCATTTTGTTACACATATCTTTGATGTGCATATGAGTTTATGTATGCATGGATGCTCATGTGTTTGCATGTGGGGGTCAGAGGTCAACCTCAAGTGTCAGACCTCAGATATCATCCATCTTGCTCTGTTTTGTATTTTGAGACAGGGAGTCTCACTGGCCTGGATCAGAAAGATAGGGAGATCTTCCTGTCTCCACCTCCTCCACACTGGGATTACAAGCACTTGCCACCGTGCCAGCTTTTAAAGCAGCTTCTGGGGATCAAACTCAGGTCTTTCTTCTGTGTCCAGCAAGCATTGTACTGAGTCATCTCCAAGTCCACACATACATTTGGACCTAGAGGTTTGTGATGGTTTGAAAGAAAAGGGCCCCCAAAGACGTACAGGGAATGGCAGTATTAGGAGATGTGGCCTTGTTGGAGTAGGTGTGGCTTTGTTGGAGGAGGTGTGTTACTAGGGGGCAGACTTTGAGGTCTCAGATGCTTAAGATACTGCCCAGTGTCACAGTTCACTTCCTGTTGCCTGAGGATCCAGGTGTAGAACTCCCAGCGACATCTCCAGCACCATGTCTGTCTGCACGATTCCATGCATGTGTGTGTGACTCCATGCTTCCTGCTGTGATGTGGACTAAACCTCTGAACTGCAAGTCAGCCCCAATTAAATGTTTTCCTTTATAAGAGTTGCCATGGTCATGGTGTCTCTTCACAGCAATAGAAGCCCTAACTAAGGCAAGGTTTATCCTAAACATGCACTAAACATGCATTTATTTATTTGTAAATAAATACTGTGTGATTTATTCTAAATACATTAACAGCTACCATTTTCAAAAACAAAGTGTAACTATCAGTAGAGGATGGGCATAAAGACATATTTGAGACACACACAGACTGTGTCACTGCTTTTAAAAAGAAGCTGAAAGGTTTCTACTCACTGATATAGAAAGGTGTTTAAGAAATATTGTCAAGAAAACGAAGAATTTTGTGCATAAGCCTCCCGCTGAGTTCTAAATGTTTTTATACATACATCCACATCCACCCTTGTTTCTATAAAGGATATTCTGGAAGGATACCCAAGAGCAGTTTTGTTTTTATTGTTAGCATTATTGCTTGCTAATAATTTCACAAATAATTAGAAGGAGCAGAAAAGTCAATGTGTTGTTCAAGGTCTAGAGCTGCTGGCCAAAATCAATAGCTCTGACCTATTTGTATAAAGGAGCCAGTCTCCCAGACAGACCTATTGCAGCTGAAACCAAGGAAATGTGATAGAGACAGATGGTGAGGCCCATGGCTTCTTACCAACTGTTCTGGTTTTTCCCTTTGGCCAGACACATCCTGAGCTGTTGAAAAGAGAAACACTATAATTATATCCCGAATGACAAATAAAACCAGCAGCGAAGGACATGATGGCTTCTTAGTTCTCATTACCACTTCTGTCAAAACAGGCGTGGCAGCCACTCACTCGCTCACTTGGGAGCACACCTAAGGCCACACCTTGATTGTCATACGATATCTTGTTTGTCAGATGTCTTGTGCTTGGTCTGAAGTATAAAGAAAAATAGCCAGGGTAATTTGCTCAGCGAGTTCCACAGGTGAGCGTGTGTGCCCACGGACTTCGCCGGTGCCTCTTTCTCCTTCCCATTTCTGTAGCTTACACTTCAGTGACAAAGGAATGCTTGTTTGATAGAGTTGTCAACTAAACTAGCATTTCACGCTCTCCCTGGGGTCTGGGTGTTATGCTGAATAAAGCTTAAGTTTTAAAGGCCCGCAAAGGAGCTTGAGGACAAGGCTCAGTTGATAGAACTGATAATGCTTTCTTTATGCACGGAGCCCTGCGGTCGATCCCTAGCTTGACATAAACCAGACACAGTGGTGCATCCCTGCAGTCCCAGGACTCAGAGGGCAGAGGCTGGAGGATTTGAAGTTCAAGATCCCCATTGAGTACCTAGGAATCCTGAGGCTACAGGTGTCAAAAGTTAAATAATAAATAAAATTGATAGAAATGATTTTTTTTTAATCTCATAATAACGTCATGGAAAGTTCAAATAGAAGGATCTTTATAAATGTTTGGAGAAAAAACTGCAAGTGTACTTTCTATTCTATTCTATTGTTCAACTTCGGTGAGGAGAGCATTTGATACCATGCCTGTAATCTCAATCTCAGCATTCAAGAGGCTAAGGCAGGAGGGTTGCTGCTAGTTCAAGGGCAGCCTAGGGTGTATAGTAAGTAAGGCCTTATCTAAAAATAATAATAGGTAAGTAAAAGAAGAAAGAGAAAACAAAACAAGACCTTCAGAGATTCAGTGTAGTGAGATGGATCCCAAAAGCCACCTCAGGCGTATAAAACAAGAACCTTAAGACGGTCGTACAACCACTGTGTTTGTAATCCCTCTCTAAGTGACAAATCAGAGGCATGCATGGGATGTTCTGGGCTTACAGCATTGAAATGGAATGATGCTTATACTTAACGATGGGTAATTGAATTATGTTATGTTTATGAGAAAGAACATATAATATCATTAAAAACATTAATGGCAAACAAATATCAACTCTGTTTACTCAACATCTTTCTGATCTCATGGTTCGCATACCATCACTGTCCTTGGGCTGTGGCCTGGTCCTGGCTAATGATGACCTAGGAAGCAATACTGTTGCAAGAACATCGGAGCCCCTTTGACCTTTTCTCCAGTTCCAGCCATGACTCCTGACCATCAGGAGAATGCCTGCTTCCACCTCTTCATTTCTTAAGAGAGAGACAGTAATGGGAGACAAGTATATCTTCATCTCTTCCTTTGACCCTGAGCCAAAGGCTGAAACTTCCTAAGAAGTTAGAAGAATAGCCCATCTGTGGGTACTGTGCCCCCAATAAATGAGCCATGACAAACAAAAACAAGACATCCTGAGATTTTCTGCGAGGAGACACTTTGTTAATTATTTTTTACATCCCTGTGATATAAAATTTTTTTTTCTGGCAAAAACCAAACCTTTAATAAAGACAATTTTATTTGGTTAATTGTTTTCAGAAAAATTTGTTGTGCTGGGAAGGCATGATGGAGCATCTCAGCTCATATCCTCATTAGGCAGGGAGCAGAGAGCAAGCAAAAAGGGTGGTGGTGGTGGTGGTGACAATGGCGATGGGATTTAAACAATCCCAAGGGCCCATCCCCAGTAGCCCACTTTCTCCAGATGGACTCCACCTCCTAACAGTTCTAGAACCTTCCAAAGTATTACCATTAACTGAAAGACCAAGTGCTCAAAAACTGTGTCTATGGGGCATATTTCATATTCAAGTGAAAACATACACCAGCCTTCTACATGAATGCAAACTTATTGTGTTCACAGGGGTCTGTTCACACATGCATGCTCCCATACCCACACCCACACCCACATATCCATACAGAATTTAGGAATAGTTACCAGGTTATTACATTATTAACAGTAACTGAAAAATTTCTTGACTAGCCTGGAACTCACTATGTAGACCAGGCTGGCCTTGAACTCATAGAAATCCACCTGCCTTTGATTCCCAAATGCTGGGACTAAAGGTGTGTTTCACTTTGTCTGGCTTTTGTTCATCTTCTAATTGACTCAAAAGTTACAAACCACTCCTAGGGAATTTTGCTATGAACCACATCTTTGAATGACAAATGCGCCTACAATGTCCCACTTCTTTGTTGTTGTGTTTATTTTATTGTTATTATTAATATTATTTATATATGCATAATGTACACAGAGTGCACAGGTACTAAGGTACATCTGTGGAGATCAGAGGACAATTTGTGGGAATCCATTCTTTCTCTCCGTCATGTGGGTCCCAGAGTCTAACTCAGGTCTTCGGGCTTGGCACCAAGTATCCTTACCTGTAGCGACATCTTGTTGGCCTCAATAATTCAGTTTTTAACACATCAAACCACCCTCAGATCCTCAACTGTTACTAAACTGTAACGTAATCACCTAGCCACACTTTGGGAAAAGGCTGTCCTTGCAGTAAGCCAAGGTTGAGGTTCAGACCTACACCATCAGAGAAGCACAGGAGACAGCCATGACCAAAGCTCCCACTTCTTCCTCTCTGCTTTATAAGGATTGTGAAGCTTCCTGTAAAATCCCCAAAAGCGTTGTCAGATGTTTCTCTCCTGCCTGCCAGTTCCCAAATAACCATGCGGAGGCTTTAATATAACTTATAAATGCTCAGCCGGTGATAGCTCATGCTTCTTACTAGCTAACTCTCACCCTTAAAATCAACCCATATTTCTTATCTATGCTTCACCATATGGCTCGTGGCTTGTTACCTTATTTTCTACACGTTCTGCCTGCTCAGCAGCTGGCTGGCATCTCTTCAACTCCATCTCCTCCTCCTCCTCCTCCTCCTCCTCCTCCTCCTCCTCCTCTTCCTCCTTCTCCTCCCCCTCCCCCATCCTCCTCCTCTTCCTCCTCCTCCTCCTTCTTCCCAGAGTCCTCTATTTCTGGCTGTCCAGCCTGTATACTTCCTGCCTGGCTACTGGCCTGTCAGCTTTTTATTAACCAAAAAGAGTAGCACATATTCACAGTGTACAAAAGGATTATTTCACAGCACAAAGAAGATGTTCCTAAGGGGGCTAAGAAGACCTAGAAGCATTTGCAGATAGAGACAGAAATCAGTTACACAGGAAGGAGGATGCAGAAGTGGACCAGAGCTGTTCCCAAAGGCTAGATGGCACCATTGTGCATCTCTGGTTCCAACCCTGCCTAACCTTGCTCAGCCACTGCTCACTGGTGGCTTGAACTGTATTTGTGGGCATTTACACTAGGGAAAACAGAAATGCTGTCAATTAGGGCTTTTCCTATCATACCCCCAAGCCAGTTGTTAAAACGTATCACGTGATTAGGAGAGCCTGGGAATAGAACATATACATATAGGAGGGAGGGCCAGTTTAGAAAGACACCTTTGCGTGGGTGCTGTTGCTAGAGAGAATTTTGCAACATCAACCCAGTGCTGAGCTCCTACCCTGGTTTAAGTCTGGCTTGAAAAGGCAGATATATTTCTTTGATAACCATTTACATCCATAAAACCTTTAAGGGGCCCACATCTCCACCATCACTACAGTACCAGCATGGAGGAGCTTCAGCAGGAGAAGCCATGGGAGGGAAATACCAATGTTCATACCTTACCATTTTTCTTCCTTGGTCCAGTCCAAACTATATCACACAAGGAAGTGTTCACATATGATTGACCATACAGAAGACAAGGTGAAAAGGTGGTATAGAAATAGGTTCTCTGAGCTCCTTCTTGGCAAGGGAAGATGGTTTATGGAGACTCAAAACTGGTCATCGTGCAGCAGATAAGAGACTAGGGAGTGCTCAGCCTTAACTGCAGCTAAATCAACATCACAATCTCTCCCCACAGCTCAGGGAGCTTTAATTTAATTTAATTTTTTACTTTTTGCTCTTTGGGGGCCTGCCACCCAGTTCCCAAATAAATACACGGAGACTTATTCTTACTTATGAATGCCTGGCCTTAGCTTGACTTGTTTCTAGCCAGCTTTTCGTAGCTTAAACTATCCCATCTACCTTCTGCCTCTGGGCCTTTACCTTTTCCTAGTCTATATTCCTTCCTTTCCTTCTTACTCTTCTGGTTTTGGTTGTGGGGCTTGGTGGCTGGTCCCTGGCATCCTCCTCTCCTCCTTTTATCACTCCTCCCCCTTCTTGTTTTTTTCTATTTCTTCTCTTTGCCTGACAGCCCCGCCTATTCCTCTCCTGCCTAGCTATTAGCCGTTCAATTCTCCATTAGACCAATCAGGCATTTCAGGCAGGCAAAGTAACACAGTTTCACGGAGTTAAACAAATGTAACATAAAAGAATACAGCACATCTTTGCATCCTTAAACGAATACTCCACAGCATAAAAGAAGGAGCACGTCTTTAACTAATATTCCACAACAGGGATCGGCTCTGAAGCCAGGGTGGAAAGAGCCAGAGGTGGTGAATGAGTTCACGGAAACAATGTTTTCCTGGACACAAAGGACAGCTGCACAAATAAACTCACTGTGGTTGTGATAGCAAGCTCAAGATGGGCAAAATTCCAGCATGGAGGGGTGAGGTTGGCATGAGATTCGCCCTCTAGCTGAGGAGCTACTGGCAATCAATAGCCTCTGGGGAGTGGGGAGTCATCACATTCCAGGGGATGGCCCCATACCTAATATTTAGGCAGTACAAATTTGACTCATGGCTTTGAGGTTTTTTTTTTTTTTTTTTTTTTTAAAGGGACACAATTTAGGTAGATAAGAAGTCAGGGTCGGACCTGAGAGGAGACAGAGAAGAGAGTGAACACAGTCACAATATATTGCACAAGATTCTCAACAAATTAATGAAGATATTCTTTTTTTTTGTTCGTTTTTGTTGTTGTTTTTTTACTGTATTGTTATGGTATGTGAACTCTATCCTTTTTTATTATAATAATAATAATACAACAATCTGCCTCTGTGTATGCCCGCACGCCAGAGGAGGGCGCCAGATCTCATTACAGATGGTTGTGAGCCACCATGTGGTTGCTGGGAATTGAACTCAGGATCTCTGGAAGAGCAGCCAGTGCTCTTAACCACTGAGCCATCTCTCCAGCCCCCAACGAAGATATTCTTAAAGATAAAAAATGCTTCTCTGAATATAGGCCTGTAGTGCAGCCACAGAGTCCCCCCCCCCATCCCTCTTGGCTTTCCATCATTGGGAGACTCCATCACATTTATATTAAGTGGAGATGAAATGATGTTCATTATTTTTCTCATCTCAGTGACCAAACACCTGATAAGGAGCAACTCAAGGGACTTTCTTCAGCTCACAGTCTCACAGTGAGGAAGGCATGGCAGCAGGGACTCAGCTCACAGTGGCAGAGGGTTACAGCATGGCTTGATCTGTCTTGGCAGGTCCAGAGTCAGAGAACAGACCGGAGTAGTGCCAGGCTATGTCCTCGATCCCTCCCTCCAGAGACCCACTTTCTTACCACTTCCTAGTCGTTTCACAGCCCCCTGAGACAGTGCCACCATCTGAGAACTAAATGTTCAAACGTATGAACCCGTGTGGAACACCTCACATGAAAACCATGAGAGGCTTTACCCATGCAGGACACTTCCCATTTAAGTCATAAGCGAGACCTCGAGGTTCTGGAAGTGGGGGAGCCAAGGGAGGGTGCTTCAGCCTTCATAATGAATCAACCAACCACTAAAGAAGAGAAGGACGGTGTATCACAGAGGAGTGGCATAATGGCATAATCAGGCCCGGGAACAAAGCTGAAGAATTTGGTTCTGGAGTCACAAGAATAAAAAGTCAAATATGGGATTTAATGTCTAGGGATGGAAGGATCCATATGGATGGACTATGGATGAATTACTGCATTGTCAGAATGGAAAGCTATTATAACATTGTGGGAGGTGTGTGTCCAGATGTATGCAGGTACATGCACGTGTACAGAGGTCAGAGGACTAACCCCAGTGTCCTTTCTCAGATAATGTCCATCTTTATATGTGAAATGAGTTCTCACAATAGCCTGGAATTCATAGTGTAGGCTAAGCTGGGTCACAGAGCTCTGTTATCTGCCTTTCTCGGTCCATCCAACACTGGAATCACAGGTGCACGCTACTAGACATTTTCCCCTTTATTGTGGGTTTTAGAAATCAAACTTTTGTCATGCTTGCAATGCAATCATTTTACCAGCTTATTTATTTATTATGTATAAAATATTCTGTCTGTGTATATGCCTGCAGGCCAGAAGAGGGCACGAGACCTCATTACAGATGGTTGTGAGCCACCATGTGGTTGCTGGGAATTGAACTCAGGACCCCTGGAAGAGCAGGCAATGCTCTTAACCTCTGAGCCATCTCTCCAGACCTTACATCTTTTTTAAAAGTGTGGCAGAACATCTTTTTCTTCATTCATTCAATAAGACTTTATTAAATCACTACTATGTGTCATGTGTTAGCTTAAATGCAAAGGATCGTAGCAGTGAGTTCGTGCCATCCTTCACCAGGTGGTACCTTTGGACTTTGCTGGTAGAAAGACCTGGGTCTATGGAACCCTTGTATATTAGTTACAGAGTAATTACCAACCAACCAACCAACTAAATCTCTATTCATTTTTTACCACCTCTTTATCTTGATCTTATTTATGCCTTTACATATAGAACATTAAATGTTCAGTGTGGAAGCCAGGGTGAGAGGTGGAGACAGTGACAAGCAAAGTCCATCAGTTAGGCGCACGCGCACGAGAGAGAGAGAGAGAGAGAGAGAGAGAGAGAGAGAGAGAGAGAGAGAGAGAGCACGCACTCTAATTAGAGTTTCCAGGAATTGGTTATAATGAGCCATATTTGTTGTCCTGCAGATGATATTTTTGTGGTCTATTACAAAACCTCATTAAAAACACAAAGTCATTAAAAACACAATCAGATCTATTTTTTTCTTCATCAAGACTTTATGCCCTTATTCTGTTTACAATTCTTTCCTCCCACCACAGATCCTGTGACACATGGCAGACTCTGTGAACCTGAACATATCATATAAGACTAAGTATATCCCATTCTGAAAATCAGAATGATTTCAATAATCAGAGAAACCTAGTGTATAATCATAGCGCCAAATATCATGCTAGTAATTATAACTACTTCCCGCTCTAAATCAATTGGTGTGCAAGCTCAAATCTCACATTTCATTATACCCTAATTGGAATCATAGAGCTGCGTTCTCCTGGTAACCCTAGTCCCTGTTATAAAATGGAAAAAAAATCATCATTAAATTTGATTTACATACTTATCTTTCAGAATCACCTACATTACCCTCATAGCAAGGATTTTCTGTTAAAATTTTCTTTTGAATGAAGAACTGTAGTCATTTATAATAATCTGAGGAGACTCTTTTATATCCTCCTCCGAGTTAAAATAAAAATTTAACACTTTTCCTCTCATTTTCAAAACTAAATATTATCTCAAATCCTAATAAAATATTCCAAAGAAATTCTGAAATCACTAATACTGTGACGGGTCCCCTTCATTCTGCTTGTCATGAAATATGTAAGATCAAAACACATGATAGTGCAGTGACTCCTTTAGAGCTCTCGCAATTGGTGTTGTGTAAAATGTGTGTGTGTGGTGTGTGTACAATGTGTGCGTATGAATGGTGTGTATGTGGGTAAATGTGTGTATGTGTGTAAGGTGTGTGCATGTGTGTATATTGTGCAATGTGTGTATATGTGTGGTGTATGTGTATGTAATTTGTTGTGTGATGTGTGTGTATTGTGCAATGTGTGTAATTGTGTGGTGTATGTGTATGTAATTTGTTGTTTGATGTGTATATAATGTGTGTATGTGTGGTGTGTATTGTGTAATGTGTGTGTATGTGTGGTGAGTGTATTGTGTAGTGTGTGTGTAATGTGTTGTATGTGGTGGTGTGTGTAATATGTGTGTATGTGTGGTGTGTGTGAATGTGTGTGTGTAATGTGTTGTATGTGGTGG
>JAQHUG010000050.1:7933914-7957644 GCA_028555095.1 Dicrostonyx torquatus | reverse complement strand
ACAGGGTTTCTCTGTGGCTTTGGAGCCTGTCCTGGAACTAGCTCTTGTAGACCAGGCTGGTCTCGAACTCACAGAGATCCACCTGCCTCTGCCTCCCAAGTGCTGGGATTAAAGGCGTGCGCCACCACCGCCCGGCACCATGAGTTCTTCTTAAAGGGTCCAGTGAGAGCAGACAGAAGGACAGGCATGACAGGCCTTTACAGCATTCCTATCCCCCTATTCCTATAGATTCTTTCTCTTTGTTCTATCACTCATTATTTTTCAAAGGCTCAACTTTTTAAATATAGGCCACCATAAACTTCATCTTCAAACAGTTAAGTGCATGGCAAAGCCATTCCTAATGGCTTGAGTTAACAAAATGAATCCAGGATTTCTATTTCTTTCTATTAGTTCATGAGAACACACTGGCCTGGTCCTAAATATAATAAAACCCATTTCTACACATATTCCCCAAGCTTCTGTCAACACAAATCAGACACTGCTTTGGCGTTTAAACTGTCTCCTGTGGCTTAGAATTTGCCCTTGTTCCCCTATAGCATGTTGATTTGACTATTTCTGTAACAGGAGGAGCAGGCTGCATCCCGCTGCCCAGCTAGCTTAACCCGAAATAACCACACAGAAATTGTATTAATTAAATCACTGTCTGGCCCATTATTTCTAGTCTCTTATTGGCTAGCTTTCACATCTTGATTAACCCATTTCTATTAAACCTGTGTATCACCACGTGACTGTGGCTTACCGGCAAGATTCTGACCTACGTCCATCCCAGGAAGAAGATTCATGGCATCTGCCACACTGCCCTTCTTCCCAGCATTCAGTTCGGTCTACTCCACCTATCTAAGCCCTGCCCTATCAAAAGGCCAAGGCAGTTTCTTTATTCAACCAATGAAAGCAACACATAGACAGAAGAACCTCCTACACCATATTCTCTACCTGTGTATGGACCTAAGACAAAGTGGTATGGGGCCATGTCTATTTACAGCAAATTCTAGGAGAAGTCATAAGAGGGTCTCTGAAAAGGAACAATGAACATCCCCTTCTAAAAGGAAAGGAGACAACTTGGTGGATTGGAGGGATTTACTGGATTTTCATAGTCACTCAGATTTCCTCCATTCTGAGATTCAGAGCATCAGTCAAGGGTTCACTTTCCCCGAAAGACATCTCTTCTCACACTGCAGCCTGAGAGCCTGTTTAACCACACCGACTGTGGCTTCAAGATGTCTCAGCATCATTACTACAAGAGGCAATATGTTATTTTAGGATAGTTGTAATTATGTTTGTTCAACCATGTTTAAACCCAGGCATTTCAAGTTCTGAACTTGTAAATTCAAGCAGGATTTCCCACAGTCTTTTTTATTGTTCCTATCAAAATAATTCATGACGACAGTCATTTGGCTTCATAAAGCAATTCCTCTCCGTAGACATTTTACTCTAAGCACAAATAGGCAAGTTCTTTCTTTCTTCTTCTTCTTTTTTTTTTTTTTTTTTGGTTTTTCGAGACAGGGTTTCTTTGTGGCTTTGGAGCCTGTGCTGGAACTAGCTCTTGTAGACCAGGCTGGTCTCGAACTCACAGAGATCCGCCTGCCTCTGCTTACCGAGTGCTGGGATTAAAGGCGTGCGCCACCACCACCCGGCGGCAAGTTCTTTCTTGAAGGATTTAAGTGAAGAGTTACCATCCACTATTGGTTACCAATGACCTTAAATGAAAGGAGAATAGAGTCCTCCGTTGGAACGGTCATTTTCCAGAACTCTGCTGATACAAAATGCTTTACAGGTCAGGGTTCAAAAAAGAAAACAGAAACATTCTAGGGGAGATTGGGTGCTTTGACAGATCACTGAAAGAACCAAAAGAGGAAAAATGGAAGAAAGTCATCGTGTGCTTTTGAGTTCACCATTAATTTGCAGAAAGTTAACATACTACTCTTGGGGCCCAGGCCAAGAACTCCAAAGGCTGCCATGGAGTAAAGTTTGTTAAGTACTCAGTCTGCTTCCCTTTGTTTCTTAGCCTGCTTATAGTTAGATAAAGTCATTGAAACATGAAAAAAAATGCATGCACCCTGAATTATGAGAAAGAACAGTTTATGTGCACTTGAACAGTCTCTTCCTGGAATAAGGTGACCTAAGATACAGGTTTCAGTTTGTGTCCTTACAGAGAAGGAGGGAATCCCACTCTCCTGGATCTCAGCTGCCATGGCTTCTTTTATGTCATTTCGACACAGATCTGAGAGGAAGGAGTCTCAATTGATAAAATGCCTCCATTAGATCAGGTTGTAGGCAAGCCTGTAGGGCATTCTTACTTAGTAATTGAAGGAGGAGGGTCCAGCCCATTGTGGGTGGTGCCAACCCTGGGCAGGTGGTCTTGGGTTCTATAAGAAAGCAGACTGAGCAAGCTATGACGAGCAAGCCAGTAAGCAACACTCCTCCGTGGCCTCTGCATTGGTTTGAGCCTCCAGATTCCAGCCCTGATTCCCCTCGGTGGTGGTCTAGTACCTGGAAGTATATGGAAAAATAAACTCTTTTCTCTTCAACTTGATTTTGGTCATGGTGTTTCATCACAGCAATAATGACCCTAGTTAAAATCCGTGTGTAGTAGACTGCTCTGCTAGACCTGAACTGCAGAAGAGAAAATAAAACTTAGATTTCAGAGGTAGTCTATTATTAATAAAATAAAATAAGCTAGCTATTTCAAGAGATTGGCATATTTTTAAAAATATATTGCTACATTGTAAAAGGAAATTGAGTCTATAAATAAAAACTAAACTGTTCTTGTTCAGGTTTTAGAATTTCTGGTGCATAGAAATTGAAAAGACGGGGTGTGGCTCTTTGATACTGGCTTTCTAGATAATTACTGGAACATCACTCTCTTCAACATGTCTCAGCTTCATAAGGTATCAAAATAGATGGCTCTAAATCCTTCCCATTTCCAAGAAAAAAAAATGGCTCAGTGCAGTCTGTAATGTGGGTGCTAACACACATCTAGTTTGACTTTGGTAACCTCGTCTCTGGAATGACGGACAGTGTCCCACTGATTCAGTTAAGGTGAACCATTTCCATCATTTTCATTTCCTAACCCAACCATTCAGAGAGAAAGGCTACAGAAAGCACTTCAGCTGGATGCTGTGTGGCTTGGACAAAGAAGCACGAATGGGCATTTTGTCCATGTTCACAGCAGGTCCCGTGTATGAGAAACTACTGTGTGCTTCATCCGCCGGACTCATTAATGACATTTGAAAAATAACTAGAGGGCATAAGATATTTAAATAGTCTGCTCCCAGACACTTCAGACCAGATGCTCCTACAAGTCAGCAGCAGGCAGGAGCAGCAGGGGCCATTACTATGGCACAAAGTGAGGAGAAAACAGCACTTGGCACTTAGCTTAGACAGACTCAAGCATTTGAGGACCAGTGTGAGAATTTTAAGGAACGATTTTTGGTAAGTCAAGGTTGATAAATACATTGATTTTGAATTCAAATCAGAGGGACCTGCCTGCAAGTGTCCTTTTACTTGGATTGGAGGAGTGTATCCGTTATAATAAACTCATGTTCTACGATTCTATGTCTGTTCACACGCCCCCAATCCAGTAAGATTTCAATAGAAATAGAAAAGCTACAAAGGACCTCTCAGTGACGTCATGATCCAAGACCTTTTAAACATCTTGAATCTATCAGCTATTTCCCCAACTTTCTGTCATCGAGAAGTGAGAATGAATAGGCTCTTCCTCAGGATGCTAGGTGTTTGGTTTTGGATTTAGTAGTCGGAAAACACATGTCTTATCCTAAATGGATTCTTCAGAGAATCAATGCCCAGACAGAGGATTCCTTCTGCTTCTGTTAGGTGAATGTTGACTCGGGTACACATACTTATTCCATACCACACATCATCTCTTACATTCGATTCTCTTTGGATTTGGCTTATACTGAATTTCAGTTTCAGAGAACTTTTGCTAGGCCAGTTTTCAATCCACGGTGTGGGAGATGAAGCTATTTGCCCTGCATTGGGGAAAGAATGAGTGAGAGGTTTGCACAAAGCTGAAAGTAATCCAAGGGGCAGAATTCAGAGGTAAAAGCAAAATGAAAAAGTAAAAAAAAGATGTGGTTGATCTATCAATCAAAAAGCACTTGTGTTGTTTTAATAAGAATGACCCCCCCAAGCTTTTATGCCTTAATATTTGCATTGACTACTTAGTCCCTGATTGGTGGAGCTGTTTGGAAAGGATTAAGAGGCGGGGCCTTGTTGGAAGAGGTGTGTCACTGGGGTCAGACTTTAACATTTCCAAAGACTTGTGCCATTTTCAGTCAGTCTCTCTCTCTCTCTCTGCCTCCTACTTGCAGTTTGAGACATGAGCTCTTAGCTGTTTCTGCTGCCATAAAATGACATTTGGAGCCGCTATGATTCTTGCAGACAATTATCAGGATTTAATTGAAAACAAAAACCTAGCTATGAAGTGACTGAGGATACTATTACTAAAAACAGAGGAGAATAAAATACAACAGAAATGAAACTGCCAGTGGCGTAAATAATGAAGTCAACAAAGACTAAAATTGCTGTGGGGTGGGGGTGGTAACTCAGGAGTAGGAAACTTGCCTAGTATGTGAAAGACCCTTGGTTCAGTCCCCGGCAGCAGCAGCAACTACAAAACTTGACTGGTATGCTAGAGAGAGAGAGAGAGAGAAAGAGAGAGAGAGAGAGAGAGAGAGAGAGAGAGAGAGAGAGAGAGAGAGAGAGAGAGAGAGAGAGAGACAGGTTGAATTTAGGAACTTCCCCTTGGCAAGAAAGGACTATATAATTAAGTTGTAATCAAGTTTTAAAGAATAAATTTCAAAGGTATACTACAGCAATCATACAATGTATTGAAAATTGAACCATAGATTTAACACAATCCCAACCCAAATTCCAGTAGTTATGAGACACTTTTGAAAAAAAATGAAAACAGAAGGAAGAAAAAGAAAAAGAGGAAGAAAACAAAATCAAAGACAGAACCAACCAAACAAAAAAAGCACTGATGACCGAAACAGTCTGGGAAGAACAAGCTAAATACACAGAGCTGCAGAGAGAGGATCTGCAACTAAGACACAGAGCTAGCCAGTGGAGGGAAAGCAAACTCTTTAAAATAATGATACTTGAAATACTGGTTATCCAGTATGCAAAAGAACAAACTTTGAACTATGTATGTTTATTCAAAGGGCTTAGACACCTTGCATGCAAAGTGTAAACACAGTGTCCAAATGGAACTATAAAAGAAAGTCGTCATGACTGTCTGTGGGTTAGGTGTAACACCCAAAGCACTATCCATAAGAAAAGAACAAACTGGGAAAGCAAACATGGTTAAAATAAGAGTTACTGTTATTTGAAAACAGTGTTAAAGCAACATACTATTGGTCTAAAACAACAGAATAACAAAAACATAGCAACGAAATAACTNAGAGAGAGAGAGAGAGAGAGAGAGAGAGAGAGAGAGAGAGAGAGAGAGAGAGAGAGAGAGAAAGGTGTTTTTAAAGGCAGAATTTGTCAGACAACTATATTTTCTGTCATGCCCAATGACTATGTTGAGTCTCTCATAGACACATGACTTAAATGCACGGTTTCCAGATGGCGGGACTATTTTGAGTTCTGAAAACTCAGACGGTGGGACTGAGCATGAGGAAGGAGGTTACAGAGGGCAGTTTCTTGGTAGCATATCATCGGAGATCAAACTCCTTCCTGCCTGATCTCTGCGTCTTGTCCGCTAAGGTGTGAACCGTTCTGCTCTGCCATACCCTCCCCACCAAGAGAGGGCATGGCAGGTATTCTAGAATTTCTGAAACTCTTAGCCAGATTGAATCCTTCCCTCTTGAAAGCATGTTAGCATTCTGGTCACAGCAATGGGAGAAGTAGCCAATACACCAAACTGGTACCAGATGGTAATGTTCTTTTGGGAGGACCTGGAAACATAGGCAGAGTGCTGACCTGGAAGAAGTAGGCCACTAGGAGGGTGAAAGTGTGTGCATGTGCCCTTAGACACCAGAGGCCAACCTCGGGTGCCTTCCTCTCACTGACTCTGGAGTTCAGCCGTTGGTTAGACTGGTTGGCCAGTTGAGCCTCTGTCCCAACCTACCAGTGCTGGAATTATAGGCATTTGCCACCATGTACAGTCCTCTATATGGGGAAGGGATTTTCAAAGTCAAGACCTCATGCTGTACAGCACACACTTAACCCCTGACCCACCTTTCTAGTCCCAGAGGCATTAATTGCTCATTCATGTTAAGCTGAATTTTAGGACACAGAGTCTTTGTGAAATCAACACATGTATGAACGTATGATCATATCCAGTTTTAGCAGTGAAGAGGCTCGAAGCTAGAAACAGGAACTGGGTAAAATTCAGATTGACACTTTCTGGCTCTGACTCCCGGGCCCTAGAAACTTCTGCAAACCACAGTAAGCCCTGCTTCCACTGTAAAGCATGATAAAGTCACCTTCGCAAGTATTTTCATAACAAAGATGAACGTTGATGTATAGCCAACACGACATGCGACAAACCAGAGGAAGGCATGACACTGGAGCCTGACAATGCCGCACATCGTGTTTCACTAGGTCCAACACGGCCAAGTTCTCCTCAGTGCTGGAAAGGATTGCTGTGGATGCAATGGGGTACCAGATGAAGCAGCTGCTGGCTTGCCTTCAGGAGCCATGTTGTAACAAAAAAGAGCCTTCTCGGAGAGCATCACATCCACACTCAGCCAAGAGAGACACACATCGTGCCGAAGCCACTGTGCCAAGCTCGCATCTCTCAGTTCTCCGGCCACAGTTTCTCCACCTGCTCACAACAGCGCAGTGCGCTTCCATTTTCCCTACCTGTCTCCCAAGGACTCTGGAAGGGCAAACACAGACCTGTGTTTCAGAAAACTTTACAAAGCCCCCACCAGTAAAATAAAATCCCCCAGGTTAGTGTGTCACCTCTATGCTTGCTTTATGTGGCTAACATTTACATTAACGCAACATCTGTACCTAATGTCATTACAGCCCAGGGCCACCTTAGAAGTAACGAGTCTAATGCCCCTGTAAAATCCTACTTGTTCCCAATGTAACCCTATCAATGCTGTACTTAAGACATTGATTAGTTGATGATCTGAATTCTGCTTCTTTTTTAAAAAGTTATTACTTACTTTTTACATACCAATCCTAGTACCCCCTCCCTCCTCTACCCTTTTTCCTACCCCACCGCCCATCCTCTCCTCAGAGAGGTTAACGCCTCCCCTGATAAGTCAACTAGGCCGGTCTGTCCCACCCCCTCGTTGAGGCAGGACCAAGGTCATCCCCCCCACCCTGAGCCTAGGCTGAGCAAGGTATCTCTACATGAAGAATGGGCTCTACAAAGTCAGTTCATGCATTAGAGTTAGATCCTGGTGCCACTGCCAGTGGCCCCATGTACTGCCCAAGCCACACCACTGTCACCTGTATTCAGTTCAATCCCATGTGGGTTCCCCAGTTGTCAGACAGGAGTCAGTGATCTTCCGCAAGTTTGGTTCAGCTGATTCTGTGGGTTTTCCCATCATGGTCTTGCCAGAACCTGAAAATCACCTAGATTCCCCTCAACCAAAGAATGGATAAAGAAAATGTGGTACATTTACACGATGGAGCACCGCTCAGTGGTTAAAAAAACAAAAAAAAACAAAAAAAAAAACAATGACATCTTTAAATTTGCAGGCAAATGGACAGAACTACAAAAAACCATCCTGAGTTGGGTAACCCAGACTCAGAAAAACAAATATAGTAAGCACTCACTCATAAGTGGATATCAGACATAAAGCAAAAGATAGCCAGCCTACAGTTCACAACCCCAAAGAAACTAGAACCATATTCTAGAAACAGATAGAAGCAGATACAGAGATTCACCACTGGGCCGAGCTCCAGGCGAAGAGAGGGACAAGCGATAACACGAACAAATGTTTCAAGACCACGATGGGGAAACCCACAGGATCAGCTGACCTGATTCTTTATAATCTTGTTTCACTGACTCCAGCAATGTCTCCCACAGACACAAGGCAGGCAGTCCTCCATATGACACCACAGATACATGAAAGCAGCCATCATACCCCTGTCTTGTCACAGGACCAATCCTCATGTACCATTCTGGGTACCTGCCACTGTGTATGCAAAATTTATCAGTGTCCCCATTACGGGGTGGCAGAACCCAGCCCGCCCATAGATCACATTCCTCTCCGGGGTAGTCTTTTCTATCCCAGGACACAGCTGCCTGTGTCTCGTAGTGAGACAGCGTAAGCAGTTCTTCACACGTGTTCATTTTGTTGTATGATACAGGTCATAAGCATCTACTACCTTAATGCCACAAAGGGATAAATACAAATGATTTCTGCCCACCTGCATCTATCCGTCTCACTTCCTTAACAATCCCTTTATGAAGTTTCATGCTTTGACAAAGTAAGTTTTGCCAGTGCTGTCTCTCGTGGCACACGGTGTGATGCCCGAGCTAACACAGTGATGAGTTGACAAGATTTTGCCACCTTTACTTTAACGTTTGTAATGTAAAGGCCTAAATGTGAGGTTTGTTTTTAGTGTGAACTTCACCGTGTTCTCTGTGGAATTTAGAGTTAGAAGCATCTGTGGGTCTCTCTCTCTCTCTTTTTTTATTAGTATGTATTAATTATACCACGTTCTTTCCTTCCTTCTTTCCTCCCTCCCTTCCTTTTGTCCTTCGTTCCTTCTTCCTTTCACACAGACGCTCACGTATCCCCGGGTTGGCCTTGAACTTTCTACGTCGCTGAGGACGACCGTGAATTCTTTATCCTCCTGCCTCCACCTTCCGAGTACTGGGATTACAGACTTCACGCCCAGCTCAAGTGAAGGCGTTGATTGTCTCAGTTCTTCGTGTGCATGTGATATCCCCGGATCGCTTTGTCTCCTGCCACCCTCTGTTACTCTCTTTCCCCTCTCTTGTCTTTCCTGTCTTTTGTCATCTCCCCTTTAGTCTCATGCCTTTCCATTTCTTTTGCGAATGAGAGAAAACATGTTCAGACCTGACAGGATCAAATGGATGCAGCTGATGACCATCATGCCGGGCTACCGAGGCCCCTCAAGGAATCCAATTTTTAACTTAACCAGCAGTCACGATTTGAAATCTCTCCAAGCCTCATGCTGATTCAGGACTGTACATGCATGCCAGCCCTGGAATTCAAGACACTAATTTACATTTCTGAATGACAGGGAACAGACGATTGTGCTAGTTCTCAAAAACAAACAAACAAACAACTGTAACATGGTACACCAACTAACCTAACCCTAGTTAAATACTGAGAGCAGATTAAAGGCACTTCGCCAATAGCTCTAACAGACCGACAATTGGAGCTCCCTGAGTTCCCACAGCTCCATGCTCCTTAGAAGACCAGTGGCTGAGAGGTTCCTTCCTCTCTTTGCAACCTGTTCTAAGTGTTCTCTGGGATTTACAGCAACAAGGAGGGGCAGCAGACCCAGGCTAGGGTACACTGTGATGTCCATGATTTTTGCTAAGAGTTGACAAGTTTAAAGGTGAGGGGTTGGGAAGGTTATTCGTAGTCATAGAGGAAGACAGGGAGAGATGCTGAGCAGGCTTCTAATGAGGCCCCTTAGTGTGAACAGGCGTGAAAAGAACATTGAGATATAGTACCAGTGTGTGTGCAAACGAGCAGGCTAGTTTTCCTGCAGGCCGAGAGGAGTATAAGGCCACGATGATTATGTCCATAATGAACAGTTTATCTGTGAAACACCGTTTCTCTTCATTGTTAGTGGTGCAATCAACTCGACTTTCCCAAAAGACTTGGCCTAGAAGAAATAGGCCAACACATTAGTCAGAAATATAGCTTTATTATCATATTTCATAATCTTAAAAACTTCCTTTTTTCATCCTGGGAACAGAAATATTCTAACTTCTATACAATTAACTGGCCCTGTAGAATACTGGAATACAGCTTCCAAGCCAGCCACACTTACAGATAAGAATCTGTTTTAGTATGGGGAAGGGGGTTGAGAGGAAAGAACAGTTCAACAGACCTTTTCTCCTTCCAAAATAAATAATAAAATTCAATTTCTACTTTAGTGAAAACTTGAGTATGGTTTCTCAAAAACTTTGGTGATTTATTCAGAAAGCCACTGCCTCAACTCTAAGGTTGATTGCCTCAGGGGACAAAAAAAACTCTGAAAATAACACATAAATGGAACTTGACCATGGTGTGAGTGAATGATCTGTTCTGTAAGCCAGTTCCCATACTTCAACAGCAGATTTATGTCTCTAGGAATTCTACTGACCTTAGTACATTTCCTTGTATGGGGGTCAGAATCCAGCTGAAACTTAAGAGAATTTTTTAATTTAGTAATTAAATCTCAAAACTATTTATTTTGTGTAACATCTACAGAATAGATACATTATGGTGCTTTTCAAAGATGAATTTGTACCACTGTTAAGGAGGGCTGCCATTCCTTCTAGGCATGTTAAAAAAAAACACCAAAAATGGATTTGTTTAAATAAAATGGAAAACAAATATGGCTATGCTAGCTTCCAAACCAAGCTGTCGTCATGGAGCACACACTACGGGACGGGGGGCATGCAACACCATTACCCAGTCACATTTTCAGTGTGGAGAAAGCTAAAATGCAATCAAGACATAAGCATCAGTACCAAATAACGATGGAGGGGATTTCTTCCCCAAATAAATGATAACCTCACAGTTTCCACAATGTCAGCCTCAACAGTGATAGCTACAGCCATGTTCTTTCCCTACTTGGTATCTGCCTAGGCACCACACAGATCTGCCCCCAGAAGTCAGAAGTCAGTGGAGACTCAGACACCAGAGGACAGGCTCAAAGTATCTGCAAACAATGAACTCTCCTTTTCAGTTCATTGGCATCCCAAGTAACTGCTTTCGTGTCAGTGTTTTAATGCAATTGCTACTCAGATGCCTGTTGCAACAACAATAATTCTACTAGTGTTAATTAGGTTACAGTTTTAACTGGTAAAGCAAAAGAATTCAATTTACAGAAACAAAGCTATATAGTTTTAAAGCCACCCACCACAAACACACACTTTTTCCATGAGTATTTAAAAATAAGTTATTAATATACTTGACATATATATTGTGTATGTATTATATATTTATATAATTATGGACAACATGATCCCTGTTTTAGGAAGGATGTCAGCATGTGTACACTCTAGAGACCTGATGGTATTGTGCAATTTAGGGAAAAATATGGAAATTCCCTTCGAGAAGAAAATTTAAAGGGAGGAGATTCTTGAGAGCTCTTTTATGGGGACAGTGCCATTTGGGGAGGATGGTGTCTGAGGTCAGATCCCACATGCATCCTTTTCCCCCCTAAAATTACAATAGAATACGCCACATAATGAACACCCTAGGTGTGTGGCTGACAGGTAGGAAAGTGGACACTAGTCCTAGAAGCTACAGGAGGTGAAGTGAGCTTCTGGGTGGGAGAAGAAGACAGCAAAGAGAAGGGCATGCTCGCTCACAGTTAGCAGATAGCCAGCCAGTGGTCCTTCCGGGAAAGCAGGTGGTAGCGAAGGCTGGGCGTCCCTGCAGCATACCCAGGATGCTCCTGGGACACTGAATGAGCGCTCCTTGGGCACTTCAAGCACTTGGGCACCACATCAGTGATGCTGCTGATCCCAAGGATTTTAGCAGCTATCTAGACGGAGGCTGGCAGACAGCTCTGAGGGCGGCGTGCTTAGCCCAAGAAGGCAACTGGGGTGCACCCAAATCGGAAGAGTATGCTCTGAAGGACCCCAGATCTGAATCAAACAAACCTAAAGGCCATCTGGCAAAGTGAGAGCCAAGGTCTAACTGAACCCATCCGGTGAGCCACCCAGGGGATTAAAGTCTTGATTAACCAGAACACTCAAGGGTAACCGGAACTTTTCTTATAGAGACTTTCAAATGGATCAAAGTTGCATCTAAACACAAACAAACAAGAAGAAAAACCTCTTATGTCACTGCACTCAGAAGATTGATACTCCCTAGCTGGGTATGGCGGCACAGACCTGCAATCCCAGCCCTTGGGAGACAGAGGCAGGAGGATAACTGCGAGTTCAAAGCCAGCCTGGTATATATCAAGATCCAAGCCGGCCAGGGCTACATAACAGAACAAGGCCCTGTCTCTAAACACCAATAATAATATATATTATTTTAAAAAGTAGAAGAACTTCCCAGTCACATTCCTCGCCTCATAATTCAGAGAGCAGAAGACACCTGGCATCTTGAGTGGCCCAAGAACAACGACCACTGCATAGAAGCCCAGATGGAAACTGGGCCAATGATTTTAGAGGTTACAGGTTCATGATTACCAGAACACAGGACAAAAGCGCTTCAAGTTTTGCTTTCTTATTTCTTAGTTTTTGCCTATCTTGCACCTAAAGTAGGTTGAAATACAATCTTGGTTCACGGAGACCCCCTTTGTTAATTTCTGGTTAATCAGGGTGTCCCTACGTGCTCCTCCTTCTGCTATGTCTTCCAATGGCAATGTGCCCAAAAGGACAACCCTACTGGCCCCTGGAACATCATTTCCCAGGCCCCAAGGTGATGCTTCTGAGCCACCCATGCTCTAGATGATATTCACGATGGCTGTAGGCTTTTTCTTCACCATTTTGGGCCTGAAGTTGCCTTTCCGGCTCAGGCCCAGATGCTCTCCCTTCTTAGCTGGTCTGAAGAATTCTCTCGGAGACTCAGCCTGTTCGTGAATGGCCTTGGCAGGCTGCATCCCGGCTCTTTCATCCTTGACTTTCTTCAGGTAGCTCCTCCCCCTTAGATGGAAATGGGCCCTCAGCTCTGGGTGGTTGCACACAGAATGTGGGTGCCCTCGGATTCTAGAAGGGTAGAGGAGAGGGACACACAGAGAGAGGCTTCTTTATACCTTAAAAGCAACATAACCGACCACTGCTGTCCACCATGGCGAACCATGCTCCCACTGAGATAAATCACAGATACTGGTATTTTAATCCCCCACAGTCCCTGTGACTAAGTGATGATAAATCCCAGGGAGATATTACTATATTACTAACTCTACTATTAATGATGAAACAGGCACAGAAAATGTAAATGACTTCCAGAATGCTGTGCAGACCTGCAGGTTGCAAACTCATATCTCATAACGCTTTAGGTAACCACCAGGATGCAAACTCATGTCTCCTAACGCTTTAGGTAACCACCAGGAGACTCAGCAAAAGATGGTGTGTATATATTTAAAGTATGTGATTTATAGAAATAGTACAATACAGTAGTAATATATTATATTCACATAAAATGTGTTATATATGTGAGATCTCTCTCTCTATATATATATATATATATACACATATATATATAATACATTAATAAGAAAAAGATACAGTAGCTAAGTCCTGGGAACATCATTCCGGTGTTGCTATAGTATCACTCACGGAGCAGCTGCTAGCTATCTAAAAGTGTCACTGGCCTGCAGGTAAATGTCCAGGTAAACATTTAAAACTCCATGTATAGATAACTACCTTATCAAACACAATCGGCTTGAGAAATCCACTCATTGACATCCAATACAAAAGGAAAGCAGACAGTGTAAACATTATCCCACGGCCCAAGTATAAACAAAGACATACGTACAGACATCTGGGCTTCCTATTCGAGGAGATGTCTGTGAGCTGATGGGAAACAAAGAAGAGAAAACATCAGTTCACTTAAAGGCTGGGTGTGGTTCCTGTATGTGTATGTGGTGGGGGGCTGGTGAGTGGAATATCCAGTGGAGGGGTGCTCTTAGCCCAGCACGGGCACACAGCAGCTAGGGAAAGACACTGGATGTCTTCCTATGTTAATCTCCACCCTATCCTCTCAAGACAGGGTCTCTCACTGTATCTGGAGTGGATTTTTTTCACCTAGGCTGGTGGCCAGTAAGTCCCAGGGATCTGCCTGTCTCCTGAACCATCACCTCTGCAGTACTAGGGTTATAGGCACAGAGAGCCATGCTCCACTTCTTATGTCGGTCCTGGGGATCGGAACTCAAGCCCTCATGCCTGCATAGCAAACACTTTACCTACCGACTCATCTCAGCTTCCGGACAGCGTTTTAAACTCTGTCATCTTTAAGACACTCTATTCTCATGAAGGAAATCGGTAACTAGGTGGTAGCATTGCCTAGGGAGCCATCCATTGCATCCAAGAACAAGAGTGTCCCAGATTGACTTACCTAGTCAGCCTCTGTGGACACCTACCTCAGTTTTCTAAGATGTGTGTATCAGAATATCTCAAAACTTTCCAAAAAATAAATAAAAATAAAAACTAAAAATAAACAAGCTCCCCAATAAATCCAGGTCAGAGAAAACATGCCTTTAAAACCCAGCACAATGGGTCATTAGTTCTCAGGATCTGGTTGTATTTGCAGCTGATTTAGTACAGCTGTAGCTCCCGTCACAAAGTACCAACGAAGAGGAAATGAGCGTCAAATGTTATTTCCTAAATATATCATTTCTAAACTGAGACCATATGAAGACCAACCCCACAAACGTCCCAAGGGCCATCTACCATCGAGATGCTGTCCGTTCCTAATAGCCCATGCAATCCAATATCTGCCTGCGCTCTGTGGCTGGGCTCGTTTGGCAGCATGAATAGATGATTATTATATTGTGACCCACATGTCATCATTCCGCATATGGGGAAGCCCAGGGTATTGCCAGCCCTAGGTTACCAACCTCCCTCAAGCTGTTCTCACTAGGATGAAGCTGGGCCATGCCTTTAGACAGATTCAAAAAAGAGAATGATGGAGACACTATGGGAGGAAGGTTGCCTTGGAATTCAGGACAGGGGGATTATGACACGTTTAGTATCTGTGGAGGATTCTGTTCAGGCCACCTGTTCCCTCACCTTCTGGGGTGATCCTCCAGCAGTTTATTCCTGATCCCCCTGTTCTCCTTGATGTGGGATGCCCCTCTGTATGCTAGGAATATGTTTTATTACCTTTGGTTAATAAAGAGGCTCCTTTAGCCTATGGCAGGGCAGAATATAGCTAGGCAGGAAAACTAAACTGAATGCAGGGAGAAGGAAGGCAGAGCCAGGAAGATACCATGTAGCTACCAAAGGAGAAAGATGCCAGAACCTTACCAGTAAGCTACAGCCTCATGGCAATACACAGATTATAGAAATGAGTTAATTTAAGATATAAGAGCTAGCTAGGAATACACCTGAGCTGTTGGCCAAACAGTGTTGGAATTGATAGAGTTTCTGTGTGATTATTCGGGTCTGAGTGACTGGGAAAGAAAGCACAGTCTCTCATGCCCTGATCCTCTCAGCATGATCCTCCAGCAGCACCCACTGGCCTCCTCACCTCTACCCCAGGACGCTCCCCAAGCTAACACCTGTCACCTCCAATCATAATAGCCTCCCAGCATCTCTCACTCTGATGCCCTTCCATGCTGGAAGCCTCCCCATAGCTTCCCAGCACACTGGGAATGGATTTACCCCCACCCCCCACACACACACTGTGACCTGCAACTTTGCCTCCTACCACTCAACCATGCCAAGCTCGCTCCTTCCTAGCACCCATACCACAGTGTCCTTGCCTAGAGCATCCTACTCTGACTTTCTACATAGATGCATCCTCACATTATCCAGGCCACGGTGCAGGGCAGAGCTCTCCTGCCCATCGCCCCAAAAAAGCATCTCTCCAACCCGAGCACTTCAAACCTTTGCAACAGTCACCACCATGCAAGCGTGCCATTGTTGATTTGCTCACTGTCCCTGCCACATAAGAGAAAGAGGTCCTTGTTGGTCTTGCTCATGGCATTGGCACCTCATGAGCACTGTGCCCTCGATAAATATATGTTAAATGAATTACTGCTAATCCTCAATTAGCAGCCTGGAGGAAATGAATGTAGTACTTAAAACAAGATTATCTAAGCTGTTTCCTAGTCTGAGTGGTTCTGAGAACGGATTTTGGCAGATGGGATATTAGGGTCACTTTGTGTCTGATTTGACAGCATTTTTTTTTTTTTAGAGCACAAAGATAAAGTGTCTGAGTAAGCATACTGTATTTTTAGAAATCAGCCAGGTGAAAAAGAACATAAATGCTCAAGGGGGTTCAGGGAAAGATGCAGGATGCCAAACATTGTTTTAGAAAAAGCACAAAAGGTGGGGGGGGGGAGGAAGGTTCCCTAGTCACCTTCTGGAAGAGGCAGCTCACTTAGCATTGTAAGGACTGCCCTTCTCTCAGGAGTGCTTCGCGGGGGGAGGGGGGCGGGAGGAGGTAGAGGAAGAGGAGTGGGTAGTGGGGGAGAAGTGGGTCCACAGTGTGCCCTCTGTAATCAGGGGTGAGAGCAGGACTGGGGGGCGAGGCTAACTTTCCTAATCAGTCTGGAGGAGGGACATGCAGGTGCTAGGAGGAAGGGATGAGAAGCAGGAGAGTCAGGAAGGATGTCTGACTTCTGGAAGTGACTGACTTCTGGGTGACTCCAGAAGCCTGGGTCAGATGGGTGCTCTGCGACCCGCAAAACTGTGCCAAATATCTGATTCAACGTTCTTCCTGAGCACATCCAAGTTATTGCATCTCATGGCTGTTTTACCTTCCTTACAGTGGTCGCACCTTAAACTAATAACAGCCAGCTGCTAAGGCCACAGCCTGGGAGGAATTCTGTTTCCCCAGACAAGGGCTCTGTCGCAGCCACTAAAGGTAGTCCTTACTAAATCTCTGCCGACCTAATAAAACTCATATTCAAAGGTTATGGTTAAAACTTGTGAACTCAGAGAGTTAGAATAGCAACTGGCTAACTTTCTTTGCTGGCGTTCCCAGGAGCAGCCATTCCCTTCCACAATGCCACAACAACAGAAAGCTAAGCTCCTCCCTGCTACTTCCTGTCAACCAGTTTGCTCACCCTGCCACTCTCAGTCCAGGTTGAATGTATTTAATTAATGCAACTGCAACACATCTTTACATAGTTACCAAAAGCAACAGGAACAAATGTAACACATCTTCATATAGTCAAAGTAATATTACACAGCATAAATAAATGTCACATCTCTTTGCCCAGTTAAAATACTATTCCACAACACTCCAGAGTGGCAGAGAGTGTGGGGGAGCAGACAGAGTTCTCTTTCTATATTAAAGGCAGAGTTCTTCATTTGATAATTTTATAGGCAGATGCATATGACTACAATAAGAGAGAGAGAAAGAGAGAAAGCCAATTGTCGGGTCTGTAGACTGCCCAACTTGACCCTAGAAAAGGTTGAGAAGACACAAAGCAAAGGGGATGAACCACCAATACATGTGCCTAATCCCTTCTGAAATAACCCCTTGCTCTGGGTCTTTCTAAGGTCAGAGCGCCAATCCATAACAACTAAGCCATTTCTCTCACTACAGCCTGATCATGCTAGTCACACAGCTCTCATACCTAAATTGCTCATTACAATCTCAACTGCACTTAATAGCATTTGGATTAGCCAATGCTTCCTTAGGCTGAGCCAGCTGGCTTAAAGGAGATCATGTGGTTGAACCATAAAAGAGACAAACATAAATACTTAATTTCCTACTATGTATGAATGAATCTGTTTATGTACACTGTGTAAATATATATTTATAAAATATATGTGTGTGTATACTATGTGACTTTGCGCATGTTTAACGTGTGTGTGTGTGTGTATATCTGTGTAAGTATACAAACGTTGAATGTGCACATACAGTTTTGCATATGTATATTTGGCCAGAAGAGAAGGGATACTATTCAACTTTTAATTACAAGATGAAATGTATGTGAAATAATTATTGCTATGCCTCTCAAAAGACTCGATTTTCAAGCTGGGAAAACAAGCTGAGCCAAGGGCACGAGCCCAGGAATATAAACAGAGGAAGCACTTACGGCTTTCATGCTTTCTCCCTACCTTTACTGTTTCCTCTCTTAAGACACCATTGGCAGAGTGCAGGGTTTCACGCATGGCTGTGCTGGGGATAACTTACCCACCTACGTACTGAAAATCTTAATGCTGCATTAGAGTTTCAGGATCCCGAGTCATCACAGGTGAACTGGTAACTTACGTGGCCAAAAGGGCTTTGAGGGCATCAGCCCCACTCACTCCATTTTCCAGAAGAGTCACAGATCCAGGAAGGCAAACTGTCACTTTGCTCAGCAAGAAGTAACATAAGAGTGTGTTCCAGAAGCCGAGTCTTTTCACCTCACATTGGTGCTCCGTGACCTCAGGTCACAGCCCTTCTCTGTGAGCCGTGCAAGAAGGAGGCTAAGAGGGCTCAGAGTGTCCCTCCAGCCACTGCTAGTCAAGAGAGGATGTACTATAACTAGATAGGACAGTCTTGGGATTTTCCTAGAAGGAAGGAGAGGAGTCAGCATGGGGGAGTGATGGTTCTGCCTCAGGAGGATTACACAGGGTACACAGGCACCCCAGCCTGGAAAAAAAAAAAGATTCAGGCCAGCAGGGCTAATTTGAGTACACTGCTGAAACTTGACATACGCATTTCCTTCCTTCCTTAATCTACTACTGGCCCGTGTGTGTGTGTGTGTGTGTGTGTGTGTGTGTGTGTAATCTGGTTTTATATTTTAGTTTTTTATTTTATTTTATTTATCTCTCCATTTTTTTGAAGGCTGAACTGTCCAGCAGGCAGATCTGAGCATCCACTTGCCCTGCCTGGAGAGTGATCAGACATCCCATTGCCCTTCAGAAGCCAGGAGTCTTGATCAAGTCTCTTAATGACACCTGGATCCCTAACACCCACGGGGACTTCTTAAGCCTCTGAAGGCCCTGTGTGACATAGTATAGCAAAACCTATCACCTGCCATGGATTCTTTTGGAATGGCCACTCAAAGCAAGTTTTACCCATGAGTACTGTTGATGAGCATCTTCCTTCCTTGTAAAGAAACTTGAGTGTATACGGCTGGATCTTGATTTCCTGAAATGATAATCTTCAGAATATCACCCTGAAGAAATACCTTCTGGTCTACCTGGAAACTAAGACTGGAACTTGGATATTTTCAGCTTTGTTATTTTACAAGTATAAAAAAATATGTTTAACAGTTTAGCTTGGGATGGAGGTCAGAGAGGAGGAGGTAAGTGTGAGCCCCAGACTTAGCTTCCTCCCTGGAGCTCCAGTACCATGGTCAGGCAGAGGCACAACCTGGCCCAGGACTTCAACTGACATCTAGCAAGCCCTTGTGAATCCCACAGCTCCCCTCTCTTCTATTCTAGTTCTATATGGATCCATTCCCACTGAACTCAGGGGGCTACAGCTGGAGGATGGCTGGGTTGGACTCACCACATGCTCGCTAGCGTCCCGGCTGAAGCCAGAGGCCTGCTGGCTTTGATAGTACTCCAACTGCTTTTCCGCCAATTCTACCCGCTGCAGCAGGTTCTCTATGAAGTCCTGGAGCCTTGCTTTTCCTTGAACCTCCTTCTCAGCAGCTGCTTCCAGGAAATGGTTGAATGTGACAACTTCTCTGTATAGACAAAACACAAAGAGACATTGGAAGTCAGTCATCCATTGCCTACTGACGGACACCTACATCAGTGGTGACGGCCATGGCAATGACGAAAGGGATTACATGTTCACAGAGGGAGACAGTCACAGAATGTCAAAATAAGTGCGTACATCAGAAGGTAAGTTAGCAACATAGAAACTAGGTACATGGTGACAAAGTGACTTGGGGTTGGGGACAATGTTTCAGAAAGCAAAGTCAAAATCAACCTTTTAGATGGAGACACCTGAAGGAAGTCCTGAGGAAGAAGCCACAGAGACACCTGGGAATTGTAAACCAGATGCATGCAGATGGATCTGAGCCAATGCCAGGATGTGCGTGTAGAGAAAGGGACTCAGAGGCTCATAGGTGACCATGAAGACCCCAGACTTAGAAAAAATGATATGAGCAACTACCGAGCACCAAGACCCACACCTTTATTTCCCTAAGGGATGGTAGGGGGTGTCTGGATAGGGAAGAAGGAAGGTTAGCGCCAAGGCAGTAGCTCAGTCGCTAGGATGCTGTCCTGTCATGCACAGAGCCCTGGGTTTGATGCCCAGAACCACACAAAACTGGGTACCATGGTGCCTGCCTGTAAGCCCAGCATTTGGAAGCTGGAGGAAGGAGGACTAGAAGTTCAAGGTCATCCTCAACTACCTAGTGAGTTCAGGGCCAGCCTGGGCTACCCGAGACTCTACCTCAAAACTAAAACAAGAAAAGGTGGGCGGTGCCAACCACATGGGAAGAGGCTAACAGTATTGCACTTATAATGTCTTTAGTGATTGTACACCAGACCATAAAACACTTGCTCAAGATACCCAACAGAACAAGGGATCTCAAGGTAAGAGAACAAAATGTTCATGACCTGGCTTCTGATTCCACAGAGTAGTTACTCTTTTAGAAACAGCCACTTGTTGAGTTTTGGCATAGTATCATCTGCAGTTGTCTGGAAATATTAAAATGCCCCTCAGCTGTCTCACTGGGTCTCACGTCTTTCACCTATTTCCACTCAAACAATAAAGTGTAGAACTACAAAAGTCTAGCTGTGTTCGGAGAAGCTAGACATTAGAAGTATTCATAGGGTGGGTGAGAAGGCTGGGTGGGTAGGAGAGCTTGCAGCAGGAGCAAACCCACAAAAGAAGGAGAACCCCCGCTTCCAAAAGTTGTTCTTTGACCTTCATGCCACCATCCACAGACATCCCCAACACAATAATAATGAATAAAATGTTAAAAGTAAAGCAGTATTTGTGCAACATTTCAAACAATATCCCTCTTCTTACTAAATTGTCTGGAGGAAATACTGTTTCATAAAACCTGTGGTTTGTGCTAACAGGTCATACATTTTGTGTGGTGGCTAGGGCAGACATTACAAGGGTAGATCCTGAAATATCCAACAACGGAGGTTTATTGACTAAGAAGAAGAACATGACATAATCTCACACAACAGTGAAGCCTGGTCATGGTTTTAATTTAGGTTATTGCCCTGCTGAGTCAGAATGCTGTGTGAAGAAGCTCTGGAAGGCCAGATGCAAAGAAAAGGACCAATCTTAGAGGAATTTACTCAGGGTACAGGGGAAAAAAAAACTCTTAAAACCACTCCTAAGGCCGGGCGGTGGTGGCGCATGCCTTTAATCCCAGCACTTGGGAGGCAGAAGCAGGCGGATCTCTGTGAGTTCGAGACCAGCCTGGTCTACAAGAGCTAGTTCCAGTGCAGGCTCCAATGCCACAGAGAAACCCTGTCTCGAAAAAAAAAAAAAAAACCACTCCTAAGTCACTTCCTGTTCTATCATTGACTTATCCCTTATTTTTTAAAAAATAAAAGTAAACTATTATTAAGTCCAAGATTTTATGAAAATGTCTATTAAAAGCAACATTTGGCTCCCAAAGGGGAAAACACCAGTTACAGTGTAAGAAATTGCCATTGAAGCTCATTTCTATGCAGAGCGATTTGCAGCCCCGAGACTCTCGATTCAGCCCCAGGACTCAAAGGCATTTTGAAACCAACACAACCGAGAAAGGCATAGGGGGGAAAGTCCTTTCTATGCAGCCAGAACTTCAGTGAGGAAAAGAAAATTGCTTACTCATGCATTCGCTCATTTATAGGACAGCCATAAACTCTGCAGCCTGAAGAACATTATTTTTATTTATTACTGAATCTATTTGTTTAGTGTGTGTATGCGTGCACACGCTCAGGCATGCATGCGTATGCACATGCATGCACATGCTACAGTGCATATGTGGAGGTCAGACAACAACGCACAGCAGTGAGTTCTCCCTGTCACATGGATTCTGGGGTTCAAACTCAGGTCTCCAGGCTTGGTAACAAATACCCTTAACTTGCTGAGTCAACTGACCAACCCCAACATGTTATATTTATGGTATTCGAGATTGAAGCCCCCACATTACTTCTTCGGAGATGAGTTAAAGGCAGCTAACCTTGGAGAAATCAAAATGGCCTGTCATGTGATCGGCACATGTCGATGCAAATTTCTGAAAGTGACACAGGTGGTGAGGAACGGCTCAGTGAGTAACTTTAGCTGTGCGTGGTGGCTCCCACTTATAATGCCAGCGCTGGAGAGGCAGAGACAGACAGAAGCCAGTGGATCTATAGGTTGGTCTGCCATCCTAGGCCATGTAGTGAATCCAAGACCAATGAGAGACTCTGCCTCAAATAAAACAAGGTCGATGACACCTAAGGAACTACACCCAAGGCTGAACACACAGGCACAGACACACACACACACACACACGCACACACACACGGTGGGGTGGGGAGACTGACAGAGTGAACAATAATGTATTATGATATTCACGATCTGCATTGATTGAACTGCCCTTTTTTAAGGAGGGGCAATGCATGGCCCCTATCACCTATTACAGCTTGGCATCAAAATCCATCTCTTATCTTTCTAACCTTTTTCATTCCAGCACCCAGCCAGAGTCTTGCCTTGTGTCATGCTGTTCTCTCAGTCAGAATCTCTCCCTAGTTCCCTCTCTGAAGGCTCTCCCTGGAGGAACCATTCCCAGACACACCCCTGAGTGTAGTGAAGGAGGGCTGTGGACTCCCACGGAACCTTTACCCGGTCAGGGAACACACCACAGATGTGTTGTGGGGCCTACCCAATTCATCATAAAAATTACTGAGTTGGGGGCATTTTAGTTACTTGCCTTGCTGTGAGTTTAAAAAAAAAGAAAGTTATGAAAGCACTTTAATGAAGAAAACACTTATTTTGGCTCAGAGACTCCGAGGGTGTCACCCCTTGGTTGGGGGAACTCACCATATTGGGAGCTCGGTGCAGTGGGTCCATGGCATCCGTAGTTAGGAAGCACAGAGGGACTCCTGGAGGTCCTCAGTTCACTTTCTCCTTTTTCATTCAGTTCAGGACCCCAGCCTATAGAACGCTACTGCCCACATTTGGATCTTTCCACTCATCTACCCTAATTGAGCTAATCCCTCACAGATGGGCCCAGAGATTTGTTTCCATAGTGATTCTAAATCCCATAAGGCTGACCATCAAGATTAACCGCCACCATGTGGAGTCTGCGGGAGTCCAGGAGATAACAGAGACTTCGCAGATCTTTAATGAAGTACAAACGTACAACCACAGCTCTAGCTGAGCATCACAGACAACAGAAAGACCCTTGGGTTCCTTTGTTCTTTCCGAGGCCAGTTTTGGGGCATATGCCAAAAAAAAAAAACAAACCACAGACACCTCCTAGAGGAATAGGGTAGGATCTACAATGGGTTCCCGCCTCCTACTCTTAAAAAGTACTTTTCGGCTGGCTGGCTTCCCCTTCCCAAAGGAAGCCTCGATGGCATCATTTAAGTTTCATATTACATGACTGATCTATGAACCCCTTTGAGAGTATATGAAATGATAAAAATACCTTCATCTAAAAATGGCCCCACTAGTGATCACATAGCACCTCAGATGGTCTGTAATGTCAGCTATGGGGCAAACTGAGAAGCAAGAGTCCCCTCTTCCCGGCACCAGGAATCTAGCTGCAAGCTTGGAAGCCAGAGCATTGCCCCACACGGGACTCCACAGGGAGTCACCCAGCCCCTTACTCCACAGGGAGTTACCCAATCTTGAAACCAGCTACTCTCTGGTTTTGTGGCCTTTTGCCCCACCTTTCTTTTTCTTTTTTCTTTTTTCCTTTAATTTTTTTCTGGCTTTCGGATAAACAAGTATGTTCTTTATTAAGTTGGGGGAGATATCTCAGGGGGTAAAATGCCTGCTGCAAGCATGAGGACCTGAGCTCGGATCCCCC
>JAQHUG010000050.1:7910444-7932534 GCA_028555095.1 Dicrostonyx torquatus | reverse complement strand
AAGCTTGCCTGTATAAGGTCCACATGCCACACAGAAATAGGTGTCGCTGACTCAGACTGCCTTCTTAGGCCCTTTTGTCACATCATGGGGATCGGGTTTCTATCATTTTCTCTCTGGTTGATCGGTTCCCCGAGAGCGGGGATGTCACCTTGCTTGCCACTGTCTACCCAGACCCTGAAACAGAACGGGACACTTATCAGGATCTCTCGGAAATATCCATCTGCTGCAGGGCTCTCGACTGGAAACACAGCAAATGACAGAGGGAAGAGGCAAAGGGGTCTATCTACTTGAGCTTAGAAAGTACAGGCGGAAAGCAGAGATGGAATCAGAGGCCCCCATCTCCACTCCAGGCTGACAGTGGCATATGCCCCACCCTGACTGGGTGAGGGCATCTGGAGAGCATAGTTGGTAGCTCTGAGCTGGGTATTCCGGCAACTTAGCATCATCACCCTGCGGCGATACCAGGTTCCTGCCTCCGACACCTCCAGTGCCAGCTGACTCTCTCTTTATTCATAGCAGAAAAATAAATGATGTCACCGTAGCAGCCGTCTCAAAATAGCTGAGAAGTGAGCTATTCCAAAATGGGCCATGCTTGGGATTATATAAGTCCCGAGGCTTTGGATAAATCTCACATCGTCAGAAGTCTAGCAAGGACACAGTGAGCCGCGGCAGGAAGATGGGGCAACCGGGTTTCACATTCAGCTTTGTTACAGGATCTGTTCCTAGGCAGGTCACTTCTTGGCTCTCAGTCTTTTTTCTTTAACTGGAAAAACGAGAAGTGTCCCTCTGAAGGAGACACAGGGCACCTTCCAGTTCCAAAATCACCAGCCACAGGGTGCATTTAGGGACTCTGGCTTTCAATGTCACTGGGCCCTGCCTGCCACAGCAAAAGAACGCCTCGTCTTCCTTCCCTTCTCATGGGCTCTCTAGGCGGAGGGGTCTACTCTTCAATGTCTTACTAACTTAAAATTGTGGCCTCCACTTAGACACTTGCTAAAGCTGCCCTGTAGCCAAGCATGGTGGCACACACACCTGTTATCTCAGCACAAAGAAGTTAAAGCTACTCAACAGAAAAAGAAAGCCCTGGGTTTAAAAAAATACAAAAAGAAGGGGGAGGAGGAGAGCGAGGAGGAAGAGGGCAGTGGTAGTACATGCCTCTAAACTTGGGAGGCAGAGGCAAGTGGATCTTTGAGCTTGATCTGAGTTTGAGGTCAGCCTAGACTATACAGTGACTTCTTGGACAGCCAAGGCTACACAGAAAAACCCTGTCTCAAGAAACACACACACACACACAAAAGGAATGGCAGGAGGGCTGAGGAGATACTTCAGTCAGTAAAGGGCTTGCCTTGCACACGTGAGAACCTGAATTTCTGAATTTGATACCTGAAACTCTCTTTTTAAAAAGATGGGTATGGCCAGGCAGTGGTGGTGCCCACCTTTAATCCCAGCACTTGGGAGGCAAGAGGCAGGCGGATCTCTGTAAGTTCAAGGCCAGCCTGGTCTACAAGAGCTTTTTCCAGGACAGTCTCCAAAGCCACAGAGAAACCCTGTCTCGAAAAACACACAAACAAACAAAAAAGATGGGTATGGTGACGCTTGCAATGAGAGAGAAGAAAGGTGAATCCCTGAGGCTCAGCCTACCCTATTTGGCAAGTTCCAGACCAGTAAGGGATATCTTTAAAATAGTACCTGAAGAAAAACAGTACAGTTGTGTTGTGTGTGAGTGCATGCACACACACACACTTTACACATACATACACACATATTATGTAAACATATATATGTATATATATGCATATATAAGTCTAATATATATAACAAAGTCCTGCCCCTGTGTTCACACAGAATCAGATTCTAGATAAGCTTTCTACTTTCTGCATATACACCTTAGGGAAAACTATGAATCTTATGCTCTGCAGACATCCCTAACACCACACTGGGCACATCAAAAATAGCCCAGTAGCATGTTCCAAATATACTGGCTGAAAGCGTGTAACAAATTTGGTGTTACTGTATTGCCAAGAAACTCACAGAAGTTATATCTTGCTCCATTGTTCTGGTTAGGGATCCCTTACTGCAAGGTGACCTGGATTGATTTACCTGATTAGAGACAGGGCTACTGCAGAGCTAAGGCTGCTTGTCAATAAGTAAGAGCATCTCCTGTCACCAGGGCTTTTAAAGTCACACTGACTCTGAGAGGATAGTGAGCAGATTCTTTTCTCCGATCTGTAATGCAGAGTTTGTAGACCCTGCCAAGCAGGGCGAAATGCAACAGCACAGAAGGTGACCTACTCAAATCACCTCCTCCTCGAAGGACTGTGTCACTGCTGGAAACTGAGTTAATGCAGTCTGGAGGTGGCTCCAGGGCTTTGCTTGTTTGGTTTTGAGGTTGCTAGACTTTTGGACAGGGTCACATTCTGCAGCCCACGCTGGCCTGAAACTCGTTCTGTAGCTTGGCATTCTAGTCTTCTTTCAGTTGCTGTTATATTATAGAATATTATATTATAATATAATAATATATTATAGAATAATTTGATCAAAAAGCAACTCAGGTTCATCCCGTTTATGATTCCACATCACAGTCCATCACCGAGGGAAATCAAGGCAGAATTCTGAAGGCAGACCTGTGTCCTACTCCACACGGCATTACCCCCAAATAAGGAACTCAATTCACTGTCAAAGAAGCACGGCAGGAACCACGGAGGATGCTGCTGGCAGGCATGCAGGTTTATACTCAGTTATCCTTACGGAGTTTGGGTTTATCTGCCTAGGGAATGGTGCCACCCACAGTGAACTAGGACCTCGTACATCAATTAACAATCAAGATAGTCACCCAGCCATGCCCACAGGCCAATCTGATCTAGGCAACCACTCATGTGAGACTCCTTTCCCAGATGATTCGAGGGTGTGTCACAAGGTTCAGTTAAAGCTAACCAGGGCACCAGACTAGCCTTGGACTTTAGAGGCAATCCTTGGCATCAGCCTTCCAAGTGCTATGATTGTAGGGATATATACCATTGTCCAGCTCTCCCTGGAGCTATTAATTTCAGTTTCAGTGAAAGGCAGTTTAGAAGCTAATTACATTTGTTTTTTCACATGTTTGTTTGTCTTGATGAAATCTGCTCTCTGAATTTTAAAGTTTACCCAGATTTAAGTGAAACTGAAATGGGGCAGTAACAGCCTATAATTGCACAGAAATGAACTTTTAGCCTAGACCCTAGAGCCTGAGAGAGCTCACAATGGGACATCTATTAGGAATTATCTGGAGGTTTCCTTGGCTGAGAGGGGTCTTCCCTATCAGAAAGGCCATGTCTCTGGGAGGTATAGTCCTCTGAAAGAATGGTACCATGGGAAGGGACCAAGCCAGGCAAACACAATCCAAACAGCTTAGTTGGGATACACTGATGTGGCTGAAGGGCAGCTGTCTCTGTGTTCTCATTCAGATGGCAGAGTGGGGGTAGGGGGCAGGGCAGAGGCCAGGATCTGCAGATACTGAGGGACAGAGGGGACTGTCTTTGTCTTTGTTGCACTCAGCCCAAGAGATTCAGTGTCCTCCCTAGGAACAAGACCTTTTCAGTTCCAGTTCATGTACAAAGAATGTGTTTATTTAAGGCAGAGATACAGAAACTGCTAAGATGGCCTCTAAGAGGCTGAGAAAAATGATGACTTTCTATTTCAAAGTTTAAGGCAATGTCTCTATATTTTTATTCCAAGTCATTTTTTTCTTTTTAAACTAAATATTCCTCTCCCCTTTATCCCAAACATGACATATTAAAAGTCAATGATGCCAAGGCTGTAGCTCAGAGGTCATGTGGATGTTTAGCAAACACGAGTCTTTGGCATCAGTTCCTGACAACAGATAAATAAATGCCAGAGTATAACTCAACATGAACTTGGACAAAGATGTCATGAGAAATTGGCTGGAATGGGACATTTAATTCTAGCAAAGCGGTGCATTCAATCGTGCAGTGGTTAAAGCAGCAATAACATAGCCACACCAAGGACTACCATACAACAGCCCGCAGGAAGGGTGGAACTCTGCGTACTGTACCGAAGACACCTGAGAGGCAGGCCACGTGAAATCACAAGACACCCAAAAGGCAAGGTCCAGGGGAACAGCGGCAGGTGTCAGGGTTCCATCCAGAGGAACCTTATGAGTGTGTGCTTAAGTTACAACAGTAGTGTGCACACGAGATAGGCCTGGAAGGAACGCTTTCTCCTGAGGCTGGGTAGGGGTGGACTCGGAGAGGAGAGAGAACATCTCCATCTGGCAGGATGTTTTGTTTCATGAGCCTCTGTTCAGGTGGCAGTTCTGGATGAGTGGAAACCGCCACTCTCTATCCACAGACAGACCACATATACTTACTAATTAACTAGTTAATTAATGTTGAGAAAGGGTCTCCAGATGCCTGGGCTGGCCTTCAAGTCCCAAGGGAGCTGAGGATGACTTTGAACTCCTGATCTTCCTGCCTTTCCTCCCTAGTGCTGGATTACAGGATTACAGGTGTGTACCACCATGGAGTTTTATAAGTGCTAGCAATGGAACCTACGGCTTTGGGTAGAGTGTTTGCCTACCTAGCCATTAATCTACTCTTTTGAGGACTAAATCACTTGTTGAGCCCACCATCGCAAACAAAGTGAATCCTTGACAATAGCAGACGCCTGACCACAGGAACCACCTTCTATTAGCTGTCATTCCACAGTCTATGCAGCCACTACCCCTTATCCCATATCCATTATTATTTGTGCTATGAGCAAATTATAAAATATAAACAAGAAATGCAATAATCTGTGGCCCCTTTAATTTATAGCTACTAAATCACACAAAAGCATCAGGAAGTCAGCCTAGGTTTTACCCTTACAACATCCCCATCTCCACCTCACAGGGGCCATCTGGGTCGCCTCTGCAGACCCAAACACCTACTTCCTCTCAGAAAGCACCCGGAGGCCAAAACCCCACAACAAAATGATGTATCCATCAGAGATCAATTTCCTAAGAACAAAGACGGTCCTATGGATGCTCAGGCTTGATTGTCAGCTGGATGCAGTTTAGAATGACCATGAAACACACTTCATGGTGCATCCCTGACGCTCTTACCAGAAGGCTTTACCCGAGCTGCTGTCCTACTGGCCTTTCTGCCACTGTGATTTTAAAAAGAAAAATGCAACTTAAGGGAGGAAGAATTTACACAGATCACAACCCCAGGTCACAGTCCATCACACCAAGAAAGCCACTGTGGCAGGAGCGTGAAGAAGCTAGTCATATCCAGTCAGAAGCAGAGAATGAAGACATGCACTACCTCCTTATGCTCAGCCCCCCTCTGCACTGAACACAGACAGTTTGTGTAGGACGCCCTGCCTAGGGAATGGAGCCACCCACTGTGGGCGAGGTTCTTCCACATCAATTGAAGTAATTAAGACAATCCCCCCCCAGACATGCCCATCAGTCGATCTCACTGAGACTCTGTTTCCAGATGATTTTATACTGTGGCCAGTTGACAATTAAAATTAATCACAGTCAGGAAGACTCAAGCTAATTAACTATGAGACATAATCTCATGGGCTGGGTCCAGGGCTGAATAAAAAGAAGGCAGCAAACTGAACATCAATGCTCATCTCTCTGCTCCCTGACTATGCGTGCAGCGTAACCAGCTACCTCACATTCTTCCCACCATGACTTCCCAGGCATGAGGAACTGTGCCCTTGAACTGCGAGCCACACTAAACTCTCCCTTCCTTAAACTGCTTTCGCCAGGCATTTTGTCACGGCGAAAAATGTCTAGCATGACTAAACGATACCTGGGCATCCCTTCAAAGGGAAACGTAAATATTTAGCAATAGCAAATGGAGCTCTCTTTAGTATGCAGTTTTCCTGGACATTTTAGTTAGTATAATTTAAGAAAAAAGTATCTCAGGCAAAGAAGCCAAGAGTACCTGTACTTGGAACGGATTTTATATTAGAACAAGACCTTGTCTCATTCTTGACTATATAATCTACACACATCAGTGGACACTCTCACACACTGTGGGCCCAGGTTTACAAACGGGCTGTGCTATCCTTCTAACGTCATCCATTTGAGTTTCCAAGGTAACCAGGAGTTAGCTATTCATTAAATTAATGATGCCAGGCTGGCCAACATCTCCAAAGAAGGTGAATAATGCCAAAGTTTTCTGTGTCCTGGCGCTAATGAACCAGTGAGGAACCAGTGCAGCCAAGACATGTGCCAATGACGCACAGCAATGAACATCTGCCTGTAACTTGGGGAGAGGGGTCCCCCCAAGCAGGGGTTAGCATCCAGTTTCAGCAGCACTTACTCCTCTTTCCTCAGGAGCTCCTCCTCGGATTCTGTCAGGCGCTGTTTCAGCACTGCGATCATCTCCACGGCCACGTCCACCTGTCTGTTCAGGGCCCGCTCTCGCCTCTGAACTTCCTGCTTCTTCTGCGTCAGCTGCACGAAGGCTGCCCGGACCTCCAACAGTTCGGCGGTTTTCTGGGCCAACTCTTTGGTGAGTTTATCGATTCTCTTCTCGATGGTCCTGTCCACCGCCTCTACCATGCGATTGAACTTTTCTCGGACGTGGGCCTCGAAAGCAGCTTTGGTGTCTGGGGTGGGAAGTCCAGGGCTCGAGCGGGAAGCTTCCAGAGAGTCAGCCCGAATGTCCACGGCCGTGTAGGCCTGCACATAGGACACGGGTCTCTCTGCCACCATCTCAAAGGGCTTCGGGTCCTTGGAGTGCCCGTGTGAGATGCTGTACAAGTTAACATAACTTGGCTTCTGCTTGGTCACCTTTGCGTGGCCCCGGAGCAGTTTTCCCTGCTTCGGGAGTTCTGCGCACCTGACTAGCTCTGTGTCCTTGAGAGAGGGCAGGAGGCTGCATTTTGTCAGGAGGGTCCGCTCCTCATAGCTGTGATTGAATTCCAGATGGGCCCTCAAGGACGACAAGCTTCTAAATCTGGTATGGTCTCCACACCTCGGGCAGCGGAATGGCAGGCACACAGCGACATTCTCCAGCGAGTCCTGCCAACGGTACCGGCTTTCCTCAAAAGTCGTCTGTTGCATCACTCTGAAAGTCCTGGGAGGGGGAGAAGACACCCGTTTACGTGTCTGTTAAAAGCTCCTGAAGTGACACCAACTGACAAACCGATGGCTGCCCCTTTCCAGAGAGGCGGTAGCTTTTTGTTTGTAATTAGCTTGTTGGTATCAATCAAGTAACTGCTTTCTTGGGGCTTTTCCTGTTCATTTTGTTCCTATTGGTCCTCTCCCCCAGTGGCCTCCTACATCCGCCTGCCCTTCCAGAAGGTCTCCTTTCCTCCTGTCCCAACATATATTGGAGATTAACTCCTCTTTCTTTCCTTGAGATGTCCTTTTATCCTTATTTCATGACCTACACACACACGTGCGTGTTAAATTCTAAGACCCTTGTTTGAGAGAAAACACACACAGCAATGAACATGTGCTTGTAACTTGGGGAGAGGGGTCCCCCTAAGCAGGGGTTAGCATCCAGTTTCAGCAGCACTTACTCCTCTTTCCTCAGGAGCTCCTCCTCGGAGTCTCACTTATTCCATAAATGAGATGTTATGAAATAAAATTTCACATTGCCCAGTCCCACCCATTTCCCCCAAAATGTCATACTTTTAATTTTCTCAATCGCTAAGTCAAATTCCATTTTGTACTTGCACCGTATTTCCTTTACCCCCGCTTATGTTGACGGGTACCTGAGCTGGTTCCAATGCTTGGCTATTGTGAACACTGCAGTAATAAATCTCTGTAGCCCCTTGGGGATATGCCCAGGAGTGGTAAAGCTGGGCCATATGATATTTCTATTTTCAGTTTCCTGAGAAATCTCCATGCCAATTTCCATAGTGACTATACCAGTTCAAGCTTCTTGGGCTTTAAGCAACTACTGCAGTTAGTATTCAGAGTTGATTTTTAGGCTGAAATTCAAACCTAAACCCCTATGCCAAATGCGGCCACATCCACCTCTTCTGTATCACCCACTGCTTCGGCCACACAGGATCACTGCAGGTGGGTTACAGAGGGCAGGGCCTACAGAGGCAGAAACATTTCTAATCCAACTCCAACCTAGCTGAGTGACGGTGGCTAACACTCTTAGATGGGAAAAAACAAACAATAGAGCAGGGAGGAGAAGTGATAGGGCCCCAAGAAGGGAGGAGAGTGGTCCAGAAACAGAACTCAAGTCTCTGTCCTCCTGAATTTGGAAGAGTACATGAAAATGTGTCCCAGATGAATAGGTCTTAAGACAGCGAGCTTGGCAATCTTTTCTCAAGTTTGGGAAAAATGGATCAAACGAAGGACTGTGGCTTTAAGTACACAAGCTGGAAAAAAATTCAACCTCACCTCTCTCTCTCTCTTTGTCTGTCTGTCTGTCTGTCTGTCTGTCTCTCTCTTTGTCTGTCTGTCTGTCTGTCTCTCTCTCTCTCTGTGTGTCTCTCTCTCTCTTTTTGTCTCTCTCTCTCTCTCTCTCTCTCTCTCTCTCTGTGTGTGTGTGTGTGTGTGTGTGTGTGTGTTAGGTCAGAGGACAACTTGAGTGAATGAGTTCTCGTCTCTCACCATGTGTGTCCTGGAGAGTGAGCTCTGGTCATCCAGCTTGGTGACACATGCCTTTACCTGCTGAGCCATCTTGTCTGCCCATGACTTAAACATTTTTAATTACTGGTGTGATGACAAGAATCAAAGTGTTAACATAATAATAATGGCCCAACACGACTGAAATTTGGAAACCCAAAATGTCAGATATTATTTGATATATAGATGGGGCCATGGCTGATAATAGAACGTTCTAGGTGGGTCTGCCTTGCCTATGATGCTGTTTTTGGCACAACTTCTAGAGCGTTAGAACCGGGTGGGCCTCAGCCAGCATAACTCCTCCAAAAACAGGAAGTTCTTGCTGCCTTTGCAAATTCATCACCTTTGCCCGAGCAACAGATCCTTATTACAACCCAATTTTGCAAGGGGCCCTGTACCCATTTCCTCCAAGAATGGTCATGAGCACTGGGTCCCATAAAGAAGGGGCCCAGATAACATTTTAGAGTAAAGAGTCTGTGTTACAGCCTCAGCGGCATCCAGAAGCTGAGATGGTGGAAACCCTGTCAGCCAGGCAGGCACATTTTCCAGGTTACTAAGTCTCTGGATCTCAGCAAAGGGGAGCCTTCTTGTACCGAACTGGGATGTTTAAGAGGATGCAATCCCTGGCCCAGCCCAGGGCTGAAGGCTGGCAAGGGGTGCAGGGATAGGAAGACTCTAGAGCAGCAGTAGGAAAAGAGGCATGTTTGAATGGGGGACATGGAATAACCACGCACTCCCCAGCTCCAGGCTTCCATCCGCACAGAGGAAACCCCAGGGCACACACAGGTTAGCAAAAAGGGCTGCGATTTCCTGTGCAGAGCTGGGCAAGCTGGGCAGAACCTGCCTGGGGTCCCCGCTTTCCTAACCCCGCTCCAACTGATGATTGCATGGATTCATGCTCACGCGAGTTCGTGCAGGTGGCTACGGGAAAGCCGGCCATTCCGACTGCCCGTGACGCTGCGCGAAAGGGACCAGTTCTCTGTGTATCCGTGGGGCAGGGGGCGCGGGCGCACAGCTCCAGCCGAGCCCACTTACCCGACTTGTTGCTGCCGCTGCAGCCGCCTGTGCTGGTGGTGCGGGAGCCGCGCGAGCGGTTTTCAGCAGAGCCGTAAATCAGGCTGAGCCGGGTCGGCTCCCACGCGGGACGAGAGGCGACCGGGGCGGAGCGTGGCGCGGGCGGGACACGGGGGCGGCGCCCGGGGACGCGAGGCTGGAGCTCCGGCCCCGGGCGGCCACCCCTGGGTCCACCCCATCTGGGCTTCTCTAACGGAGATCCTGGGCCTTTCCCTCAATCCAGCTCAGGATTCCGCTGACATCACGGGGAGGGATCCAGGATGCTCCCCTGGGAGGGAGGCGGGGACGCATGCCAGCCTTGCCCAGCTGAGATGCTGCAGGCCCAGGAAAGTGCTTCCCAGTAACAGGGGCCAGGGAAAGTGGGCGTGAAGATGGAGCCATGCTGGCAAACCCTTGCAAAGGGCTGCCAGCAGGAAGGCCCTGGTATTTATGTTAGAACTTCGTGCAGGCAACCTGGCAAGGAGGGACCACATGACTACCCTACTCCAGCCCTGGAAGGGAGTGTCCTGGGGCTAAGTTAAAACAGAAGTGAAGCTAGTAAAAGTGTGGAAGTTAACAAACGCTTAAATTCAGCACCCTGAGGCCTGCATTCTAAGGGCAACTCCAGTCTCCCAGTGGAAGGGAGATTCAGCCTCCTGAGAAGTATCATTCCTTAACTGAAGTCTCAGGTCTCAGCATCTCTCCCCTCCCCCCCCTCCGTGTGTGTGTGTGTGTGTGTGTGTGTGTGTGTGTGTGTGTGTGTGTGTGTGTGTGTGTGTGTGTGTGTAGGGGCTTTGAGGGATCGGAGAGATGGCTCAGCAGTTCAGAGCACATACTGGTCTTGCAGAGACCTACATGGATGAAATCAGCTACTGTTGTCAATATTATTTCATTGATATTTACTAATAATTTCACGAGAGGAGCCTTCGTGCCTGGAAAATTCAGAAAAGCAGAACCAGAGAGTCACTCCCATGAGATGGGTGTTGGCAGCTGTGCTGGGGCCTGTTCTGGAAAATGTTATTCTTCGCTGAGGTTACTATTTTAGACCACTCCCTGAAGTATATTTATTGCAATGGTTTATTAAGCTAAAAAAAGATTTTTTTAAAAAAAAGAGTTCCAGTCTGAGGGTGCACCCAAGAGACAGTCAGGGTATATGAGTCACTTTAAGCAAGCAGGAAGCTCACCCAGGCTGCCTTTGGGGCAGGATGTTTAGTGTGATCTGGGTACAGAAGAGAGACAAAGGTCTAGGGTCCTTTCCCATCATTGAGGCAACTTGTTCACTTCTCCTGGTCCCGAAGTATCTCCACTTGAAGGGAAAGCGTGGAGATTTTCTGGGGCCTTTTCTCCAATAATGGCGTAAATATTATCAAATTCTTCATTAAACCATAATTTACATATAACAATACGATTTCCATATTAAATAACACCATAGTTGAATGATTTGATATAATTTTAAGCAGGGAAAAATCTTTACAATTAAAAAAAAAAACAGAACAATTTAAAAAAAAAGTCACCTCTACGTATGTCAATGTGGCAGGCGTCAGTGACAGGCCCTTGCTACTTCATGTTGTACTAAGGGTGGGTGACGTTAAAATAAAGCCAACTTCCACAACCCCCTGCCTCAAGAGAACAGTGCATGCTGGATCTTTTAGAATACGTATACCGTGCTTGCTCCTTCAGTACACAGAGCGTTGAATTTACAAATCCACAGTGGAAAAAAAAAACTGTGATAGAGAGAAAACTTCAAAAAACAAAACAACTTCATATCCTCTTTCATGACTTATGTCCTAATCCCCCCGTATTGCCCTCTCTTGGGCCCCTTCCTGAAAATTAGGCTAGACCCCCTCCCCACATATTTGTACGTGTGTACATTATAGGCTGGGGCTTGCTTATGAGGAAGAATACCTGGCTTATTTCTGAGTGTGGGTCACTTTGCTTAATATACTCTCTGGGTCCATCCATTTTCCTGCAAATGTCATGAACAATAACCCATACCTTCTCTGTGTGCTTTGCTGGTTAACAGACATCCAGGCTGGTTCTGTGTCCTTGCTGTCATGAATAGAGCAGCAATACACAGGACGTGCAAATGTCTCCCTGGTGGGATGCAGAATGCTTTGGTGTATGCCTAGGAGTCGTATAGCTGGGCTATACGGTAGTTCTATTTGCTGTACTAGTCTGCACTTTGGACCTTGATCAGCAGTGACCCTCTTTTCCCACATCCTCTCCAGCATCTGTCAGGTATCTGGATGGTAGCCATTCTGACTGGGGTTGGAGTGGGGGTGGAGTGTCTCAAGGCAGTTTTAGTTTAGTTTTTCCTGAAGACTAGAGATGCTGAACACTTCTTGAAATACTTAAAAACGAACACAGAGAGGTTGTGCACAGGCTGGAATCAGACATTACAGGAGACGTGGCTTTGGTTCATAGGCAGAAAGGATCTTACAGTTTAACCCAGTGGTTTCTGAAGTGTACATACAGGCGTAGTACTTTGCCCCTAGCCATTGGAGCATCTGACCCTTGTTAGAAATGTGTGTTCCTGGTGACATGTCGTACACATAGAAATCTGTGTTGCTAGTGATGCGGGGATGTGAAACCGTGAGTATGGGTCCCCAGCCATCTGCAAAGGTTTGACAAGCCTTCCTCGTAATTCCAATGATAAGGCATTTCCCACACAGCAAGACTTATAGTTAGGAAAATCCACTACTGTCATTTCTCAAGGAAGGGGTAAGGGAAACTGGTCCACATGGCCTTAAACATTCATGTTAGTGGCTCAGACCTCTGCTGGTCGAGCTTCCATCTCAACGACGGGGCTGTATTTTTTCCTTCCCCAGTGTCACAGTGTACCTACTGTGTTTCAGCACAACTGACTGATATTCTTTAAGCTTCAAAGTCATAACTGTAATCTGGCTTTAAAGCCTCCGCTGGTGTAATCCTCTAGAAAACTCTATTTCTGTTACATTCTGTTGTCATGGCAACCACCAAGCAACACCCTGGAAAGTGTCTCAAATGCAGCAGCAGTCTGTTAGCCCGGGTGAATTTGCAGGGAGTAGGCCATCCACAAAGGCTAGAAATAGACATCTTTTAGCAAGCTGAATCTCCTCCCCCCAGGTACCTAAGACGGGTATTATGAGATGCTTGTGCTTTTTGGTGGGGTCAAACACGAGATGGACAAGAAGACGGGGTAATGCTCCATGTTGTAGGCCTCCATAGAACAGTGTTTGGGCTAAACATAAAGGCCCCAGATCTAATAATATCTGCTGTACCCCTAGTTGGCGGTGGGAGTTTTGGTTTAAACTGGGCAACCTCCCTGGGCTTCCATGTTCTCATTGGCAAGAGGCAAGAGTTAGATGGACGGAAGTCCTTCCAGCGCCGTTCTCCTCGTAGATGGCTCTCATCACTCATTTTTATCCCAGTGACAGCCTAGATGGGTGGCCAAGGCAGAGAACAAAGCAGGCGATAGTGTTAGTGAGGTGTTCTGTTGATGGACAAGCTGGCCAAACTCACCAGACATTGCTTCTTAGGGCCACAGCTCCATGTGTTGAATCCTTTAAACAGGCCAAGGATGACTCTCAGTGGTTTTTGCTTTCTGTACCACATGGCTCTCCTAACAAGGCTGGAAGAAAGGGATGACTGCTCTCCTTCGTTCAAAATGAGCCAATTTGCTCAGAGACAAGGAAATAACTCACTTTTACAAAGCTGGTGCCTTAGATAGCGAGGATTTGAACCCGGGTTCCTTAAATTAAGCATCTAATGTGGGGCTGGAGAGATGGCTCATCGGCTAAGAGCACTCTTGCAGAGGTCAGAGGTCAGTTCCCAGCACCCTACTCTTGTTGGGCAGCTCATGCCACCTGTAACTACAGCTCCAGGGGATGCTACCCCCTCTTTCTAGCACCTCCAGGCACCTGCACACACATCTTCCCCCACATTCACATTCCCCACCCACCCACACCTACCCATACCAGCACCTTCACCCACTCCACCCCCCACATACATATACATAGAGAGAGAGAGAGCCCACAGATTCTTCCATCATATGTCCTACGCCTAGGTCCCCCCGCCCCAGCTTCCTAAGGACATTAGAAAAGTAGTCACTGGGCATGCAAGATGTGGTTGGTGCCCTAGAAAAGTCCCCGTGCTCACAGATCTCCAAGTCTCTTCCTTTCTTGGGAATTTGTAATCTGAAGACAAAACCTTTGAGACATACTCTCTAAGCAAAATGGTTGCGGGAAAAGCTAGAGAGCTTGTTGCTATGGCATGAAGCATAGCAAAGTGGATACTGTTCAAATGTGGGGATTGTTAAATACTGAGCCTGAATTATGCAATGATGTGGAGCACGCATTATGGAACGGATGCCCTGTCAAAATAAAACCCGCTTTCTAGGACCTAAAACACACAGGCAATTTTATTCCTGTGTTAAGTAAAAATTACCTGTGTTCTTAGATGCAGAGCCATTTTGCCATAGGTAAGAGAGAATTGAATTTGAAAATAAATATACATAGACTTTTCCCTAGCACGGAAATGAAGCAAGTGGAACACATTAAAATGTGATTAACTCATACCCCAGGAGTACAGTCTGAGAAGAATCACTTTAACCTTATATATAATATGTATACATATATATTAACTTTTATTGTTATATTTATTCTGACTAAAAAGGCAAAAGAATCTCCTCTGGTACCCTCATCAGTGCCAACCTGGTTTTCCAAGTTGTACAAAGCAGTACATTTTACCAGGCATAATACACTAAAAATTAATTTAAGATATAATTTTTATAATGTTATTATTGTGCTGTTCTTCAGTCTCTATTTTCTAATACGATTCTACCCTAAAATTAATTTTTCCATTACTTTAAGCTTTATTGAAAACAAACGTCCTGTGTCCTAATTGTAAGTACCAATGAGCTTTCACAACTAGACAGAGCCGTGTAAGCAGCAGATTACAAAATACAGCAGTAGTCTGGAGGTGCACACCATCGTGCCAGCACTCAGGAGATTAAATTCATCATGAATTTGAGGACTGTCTGGGCTACACAGTAACTTACACATCAGCCTGGCCTACAAAGCAAAACCAAGTTTGAAACACCACATAGTCAAGCAATCAACCAACTGTGCTACATCCCCAGCCCTTCAGAGCCATGTTAAAGACATCTTTTACGTGTGTGTGTGTGTGTGTGTGTGTGTGTGTGTGTGTGTACACGTGTGCACGGTCTCATGGCGACACATGTGAGGTCATGACACACCATTCGTGTGAAGGACATAGGATAATTTTTGGTAGTCGACAGTCTCATTCCAACCTTTCAAGCCAAGATGGCTTTGCTCACCAAGACATCTTAGCTGGCTCCTAAGACATCTTAGTCTGGGATCATCAGGTTAGTTTATGTGTCCTTTAGAAACTTGATTCATTTTTGCCCTTTAGATCTGCAATCCATCTGTTATTAAATGTTGAATAATAATGTTTGGAAATGGTATTTTTAAATTTTTTAATGGTCAATTTTTTTGTTAAATTTAACTTAATTTTAAATTTAAATCCAATATTTTTTTATTGACAATACCTCTTTCCTCCAACATATCATAGGCTTTCTCACAGGCCAGGTGACTGTTCCTGCGTAGGCTTTCTGATTCATTGCTTAGTTCACCTAACTTTGCACTGATCCTGATTCTCTCTTTAGAATGGGTTATGTCCTCATCATGAATCTGCCAAGTTTGATTTTCTCCACTAATTGCTTTGGATATTCTCGGCCCTTTGCATTTCTGTATGAATTTTAGAATCAGATGTTATGTATTGCCCTCCCCGTTCCTTATGGAATTTGTATTGGATTAATGTTAAACTTATAGGTTAATTACTTTATTTATAATTAATGAAAAATAATAGGTAATTTATAGTTAATTAAAAATATTAACATCTTCATCCAGCAGAACTGGATGGTGAGACTCTGCTGCTAAACATTCCAGCCGCCACCCACTTTGGATGCAGGATACAGACAAACCAGACTGGAAGCTTCCTCCCTGCTCACTAACAAGCATAAAGCCGGAAGGGGCTTCACGGGTAATTTGGGGAAGAAAGGCATCAACCTCCTTATTATAGTAGCTTGAATGAGAAATGCCCCTGTCGTCTCAGAAATCTGAACACAATCCCAAGTTGATGGCGCTGTTTGAGGAGGTTTAGGTGGTAGGGCCTTGCTGAAGGAAGTATGTCACTGGGGATGGATTTGGAGAATAAAAGATCTAGCTTACTTCTAATTTGCTCTCTCTGCTTCATGCTCATGATTAAAGATGTGAGCTCTCAGCCCTCCATTCCTTCCACAAAGTCTGCCCCTTGCTATCCCTCCTGTCATAGACTCTAACCCTCTGAAATTATAATCCCAAATAAACTCTACACTTTATAAGTCATCTTGGCCTTGATGACTTATTGTAATTAGGGGGAGAGGTGCGTGTTGTGTTCCCTAGCCGCCAGCCGCTGGCCTGCTCAGCCACTGGTTGCTTGCTTATGCCCGAAATAACCACATGAGAACTGTATTAATTCAAATACTGCCTTGCCCATTATCTCTAGCCTCTTCCTGGCTAGCCCTCACCTCATAAACTAACCCATTATAAAAGTCTGTATGTCACCACGAGGTGGGTGACTTACAGGACTGTTCTAAGGTACTTCCATCTGCGGCGGGAGCTTCATGGCGACTGGCTCTAACCCAGTCTTCTTCCCAGTGTCCTCTTTTCTTTTCCCCGCCTATCTAAGTCCTGTTCTATCAAATGGCCCAGGCAGCTTTTTTATTTAACCAATCAAAGCACAGAAATACAGATGAACCCTCCTTCAATGACTTATACACATTATACTTACCCAGCTTTGGGCTTTGCATGCTACAATACCAACCCGCCAAGCAAGATGTGCTCACTGGTGTTCTGATTGTTCGGGGGCTGATCAACCCTTTTCTGATTGGATTTGAGACCTTCACCCCTGGAAGGTATACATTCTTGGTACTGTAAACTCACAGGAATGCCTCTGGTTGGAGAGATCAGTAGCGGAGTCGAATGTACTTCTGATGGTTCTCTAAATGGACATGGATCCAAACTGCCCTCTGCCTTCTAAAGATTTATGCTCATACCCCTGACTCACGCTCCTTTTCGCGTTGGCCAGAAAAGCTTTCTTTTGTAGTGGGAGGCGGTAAATGCAGAGATTTGAAACTTCAAAGTTCTGAGAAAATACGTGACTATCGAATGCTCAGCCCTAACTGGAATATCTCTGTCTTCCCTTTGAGGCCTCCAGAAACATCACAGAAGTAGGGATAGAGAGATCGTAAGAACCAGATGATGGATGGGGAGGGATGCTATAAAAAGCTGCCTTCTAGATATAAACACCCTGCAGATGTGGATACCTCAGAAGACCCCATATACTCAAAACAGAGAGTTGAGGAGATACAAGTCGGGAAGAAGGGATCAGCAGGAGTGGAAGGGGCCAACAGAGGGGAATCTGGGGGACTGCAGTCACAGTGTGTCATACACATGCATGAAACTGTACAAAAATTAAACAAAAATATCGAAATCTTTATAATTTTTTAACTTTCCAAGAATTAAAATTGCACATCCCATGCATGACGTAGTTGTGCACACCATTAATTTGGGAGCCAGAGGTAGGCAGATCTCTGAGCCTGGGGCCAAACAAACAAACAAACAAAAATTTGCATTTGTTATTGCCAACGTTGCAGTGAAGCTGATTTTTGTAGAATTAACAAAATATAATTTTTACTTTGATATCGTAAGTTGTATCATCCAAAAATCTAACTCTCAGAACTGGGACTGTACCTCAGTGGTAGACTGCATATAGTATGTGTGAGGACCTAATCTGGGTAGAAACCCCCTGTATGGGTAGAAAAATAAGTGAATAAAATAAAATTTTCTGTTTGCATCTGGATGGTATAGATTAAGATAAATTAAGAGCTGGAGAGATAATTTCCTGGTTTCAGCTGTCACCTTGTCCCAGCTTGAGTCATCTGAGGGAATGTCAGTTGAGGAAATGTCCAGATCAGATTGGCCTGTGGGCCTGCGAGCATGATTGATGGGCCAGTCCCGTGTGGGTGGTCCTGAACTGTGTAAGAAAGATAGCTGAACATGAGCCCGAAAGCGAGCCAGTAGCAATGTTTCCCATGGTTCCTGCCTTCAGATTCCTGCTTGAGTTCCTGTCTTGGCTTCCCTCGATGAAGGATAGTAGTAACCTCTAAGATGCAATAACACTTTCCTCCTCTGATTTCCGTTTGGTCCAAATGGTTTATCACAACCCACAACCGAGAGGAAACTGGAACAGATGGCTCAGAGGTTAAGAGCATGTATGTATTATTCTTGCAGAGAGTCTAAGTCCAGTTCCCAGTGCCCATGTCAGGGGGTTTGCAACTGATTCTAACATGGAATCTGATGCCCTCTTCTGGACTCTGTGGGCACCAGGACTCGTACAGAATACCCACACAGAAATAAGCACATAGACACTTAATTTTTAACAATAAAATACATATTATTAAAAACAATGACCTTGTATTCAGTCACATTGTAGATTTAAATATTAGCTCAAATAGCTTGTATATTATTCTGCATTTTCATACCATGAGGATGATGACTGTGAATAATGGCAGCCTGGTTTCTTCCAAAGAGTTAAGGAAAAGGGGAGTGCAGGGCAGGACAAATTTTGTCTGACTCTATTTCCACCTACACTAAGATTCTCATACACAACCTGTCTCTCGGTCATGGTAGTGAGGTTGTCTTCATTTTTAAACGTTAACTCAATCTTACGTTCCTAGAATGACCTCAACTTATCTATCATTAGGTTCACTTATCTAGGATGTCATTAAAGATTCTGACGTCTGTGTCTAGGAGAGATGATAACGCTCTCTGTTTACTGAAGTTCCATTTGTCTCATAAAAGGTGTAGGAGAAAAACGATTATCTCTGTATTTTTTTTCTAACCAGCGATCTTGTGCAAGTCTTGGGTTACTCCTTACATAATTCTTTTAAAGAATTTACCAGTAAACCCGTCTGATCTTGGACTTTCTATACTGACTGGTTTTGTGTGTCAACTTGACACAAGCTGGAGTCTTCATGGAGGAAGGAGCCTCAGCTGAGGAAACACCTCCAGGAGATCCAGCTGTAAGACATTTTCTCAATTAGTGATCAATGGGGTAGGGCCCAGACCGTGGTAGGCGGTGCCATCCCTGGGCTGGTGGTCCTGGGTTCTATAAGAAAGCAGGCTGAGCAAGTCAGGGGAACAAGTCAGTAAACAGCTTCCCTCCATGGCTTCTGCATTAGCTCCTGCCTCCAGAATCCTGCCCTGTTTGAGTTCCTGTCCCAGCCTCCTTCAGAGAGTTCCAGGTGAAAGGCAAGTGCTTTTAAAACATACAAAAGTATTATCTTTCTACTTCTCATACTTTGCTAAATTGCATTTTTCAACCAGGCGGTGGTGGTGCGTGCCTTTACTCTGTGAGTTCGAGGCCAGCCTGGTCTACAAGAGCTATTACATGACAGGCAAAGCTACAGAGAAACCCTGTCTCAAAAAAAAAAACAAAAACAAAAACAAAAAAACAAAAAAAACTTGCATTTTTCTAGGTATTTTTCCATTTCACCCCACCAGGGAAATTAATTCATGCTAAATTTTTCATGTCTTCCTATCATTCTTTGGTTTCTTTGATTTATTATTATTTATTTGTGTGTGTGTGCATGTGTGTTTATGTATGATGTGTGTGGGAGTGCACATCACAGCAATGACATAGTAACCGCTACACTGAGCGTTTGGGGACAAATTGATGCAGAAGCCTGAATAGAAGTTGAGGAGGAGGTGATTGGTGCACGTGAGTGTTATTGGGGACCATTAGTGGGGCCTGGGTGGTGGCAGCTGATGATGCGGAGTAAAAAAAATACAGTGGAGAAAATGTTATTGGGAGCGAGGAAAGACAAAGAAGACATCTATTGCAGAGAGGTGGGAAGCATAACGTATTGTTGCCCTGGGTAGCACAGAAAATGTAAAACACAGCCACTAAATGGAGTGAGATTTCTAAGAGAAGTTTAAGCCAGGGAGTGAAATGTGTTACTTGGCTTCTACTTGCTACTCATGGTGAAACAGACAAGTACAGAGAGAAACTAGAAGAACTGAAGAGGATTCAAATCTAGGGTGTGCTAGTTTTGAAATCAAAAGCAGTTCTGAGTCCAAGAGTTTACAGATGGCAAACAATGTTGAGGTTAAGAAATAACTTTCAGGCACATATCAATCTAGGGCACTCACGGAAAACATGATCTAGCGATGGAGCAGATGGTGGAACTGTACATCTCTCTGTGAAGAATTGGGGGAAAGCAATGCCTCGGGGAATTAATTGTTTAGTGGGAGAAAAAAAAAACTTGTGCAAGAATTTGAAAGTTATACCACCTCACCAAACTCGGAAGACAGCTCGGACTGAGAGGATCTTCCAAGAAAGACATTAATGAGTATAGCTTCAGTTCATAAACTCTAGGAAGGCTCAGGTAAACAAATGTTAACAGAATTACACTCGCTGAAATTGTACTTGGGCAGGAAGGGATCAAGACAACGGGAAATAACAGAAGGTCTTTGACTTCAGAGAGTGATCCAGGACAGCGTGGATCTAAAGACCTAGAGAATGGACCAAAGATAGAACAATACCAATATGACACAGAGTAGACCAAAGAGCATGGAACCAGGAATCCAGAGAATGGCTCCAAGATGGCACAGAAACTTAAACCCAGAGAGTGGACCAAAGACAACGTGGAATCGAGAGTCCAGAGAGTGGGGAAGAGCCAGAGAGAGCCATTTGCAGGGAGCACTGGAGCTGAATCTTCATACATGACCTGGCAATGTGTTGTACTGTGGATTTCAGAATTCCCACGTACCTGTGATCTCTGCCTTCTTCTCATGCTCCTCTTTTCCCCTGGAAGGGTTTACAGCAGTTTGGATGTGCCTGCCTTGCTACTGCAGGCTGGGTGTTTAGGAAGTCTAACACCACCCTCATTGTCCTATAGGCATTCTGATCAGCAGAAATGGTCCTAAAAGCTGCGTGAGAGGAATCAGGACCTCACATCCAGGAACTCCAGCTGCCCCTGCATCCCATGATGTTGAAATGGTCTGAGAAGGGTTGGATTTAAAATTTCAGTTACAGACATATAATACAGCACATCTCCTTATCATAGAAGACAATAACGTTGCTATTCTGGACTTGACAGAAATGTGAGAAATCATTTGTCTTAGGGTTTCCATTGTTGTTATAAAACACCATAAGCAAAATCAACAGCAGGAGGAAGTTGTTCAGCTTACAACTCACAGGCCTCCATCGCTGAGGGAGATGAGGGTGGGAACTCAGTGCAGGCACTGAAGCAGAGGCCATGGAGGAGTGCTTCTGACCAGTTTGTCCTCCATGGCTTGCCCAGTTTTTCTTATAGCGCCCTGGACCACCTGCCCAAGGGATACTACCCACAATGGGCTAAGCCGCCCCCCACCGATCACGCACTAAGAAAATGCACTACAGTCTTGCCTATGCAACAAGGTCATGAAGGTCTTTCCTCGGTTCACACTCCCGCCTCCCAGATGCTGCTTGCTTGTGTCAGGTTGACACGAAACTAGCCAGCACGCTGTTCTTTACAGATGTTTATGGCGGGCCCATACTGCGAGAGGGAGTGATGAAGAGGCTGATGATGTAATCGTAACCCGTCTCCAGCTTCCAGTCTGGAGGCTCTTTCCAGAAAAGAGAACCCTGAGTTAGCCTTAACACTGGGTTAACGAGACAGGATGCCGGAATTGGAACAGGCTGAGGCCACTATGATGCAAAGAACAAAGGCCCAGAAAGGAGCTGACAGAACACAAAGAGTTAACAATTATGCTGAGTGGCATATGAGACTAGGTGAATGGGCTGGCCAAATTGTACAAAAAAAAGAAAAATGGAAAAATCTGGTTGCTAAAAATTTCAGAATCCTCAGAACTCATATAAGGCTGGAGGATATTTTTCGCTTAAGACTTCCAGAATGGAGTAAAAAAAAATCCAATGGGCTGGAGAGATGTCTCAGTGGTTAAGAGCACTGGCTGCTCTTCCAGAGGTCCTGAGTTCAATTCCCAGCAACCACATGGTGGCTCACAACTATCTGTAATAAGACCTGATGCCCTCCTCTGGCATGTGGGCATACAAAGAGGCAGAATGTTGTATACATAATAAATAAATAAATCTTAAAAAAAAACAAGCAAACACAAGATTTAAAAAAATCCATTTAAATGTTCAAGGAATTCATTACTAACATCAAAATTATCAAGTCTCAGGAGTGAGGCTAAGGCAACCTCAGTACAGATTACTGCAAGCCACTTAGAGACCAGACTAGCCTTCTGACTAGCAAGCAATTTATACATGTGGTCGAACAAATTGAAGCAAGTTTTAAACACAAGAAAGTGTATTAATTATTTTTTGTTAATATGTTAAAATGGC
>JAQHUG010000050.1:7848083-7864351 GCA_028555095.1 Dicrostonyx torquatus | reverse complement strand
AAAGAAAGAAAAAGAAAATGGAACCCTTTAGAAGACGCTTCCCCACAGTCCAGCAGGATGCATACAGAGCATCCTTTCTCATTGGCTGCAGTCATCCTTTACTCTGCCTGGCTATTCCCTTTGGGCCCAGACAGTGATAGTGATGATCTTAGTTCTTCGGTCCTCTTGGAGGGCAGTCAGCATCACTGCTGGCTCAGCCCTCCTTCCACAGTCTGTCCTCTCACTGGGTTGCCCCAGACATCAGTGTCTCCCCAGCAGTATTACGTGCACCTACGCAGTAAAGGCTGATCCTTTGGTGCTGTAAACCACGACTTGCCTACACCCTGTAGACTGCGTGTGCGCTAACAAGTTGTGTGGGAAACACAAACTTGCCGTCGTGGACACGTTAACTGAGAGCGTTCAGAGTCAACTTGTGCATACACTGAGCGGTGAGTTCACCCTGCTGTGTCATTCCTCTTCCGTCTGCTGGAGGAGCCCTGGCAAAGAAGGCGGGGTCCTCGTCTCTAGCGTATTTCCACTGGAGTGGATCAAAGGCCCCGTGGTAAACATTGTTCCCTTCGCTGACCACACTCTAAGTTTTCACATCTCGGCCACTGTGCTTGGGAAGTAGCCACAGCCAGGATGAGCTAGCATGCTTCCCTACTTTATTTACAAAAACGGGCACCAACCATAGTTTGATAACTCCTGCTGTAAAAGACGATACAGTCATAACTGCCCCAGATGCCTCATTTCCTTAGTGAACATTAGGTTACTCCCATCTATAAGCTGTTGTTTGGACTTTACAGTTCTTATCTCTTTTTCCCAAGCCGCTGTAATTATGAGTCTTTTTCAACTGTTGAGGACAGGACAGGGAAAGGTTCTCCTCCATAGATCAGGCAGAGTTCCCCGGAGTCCCGGCTAGTAAGTCGTGTGGCTGTGGCCCCCTGCTGGTTCCTTCGGGTTGTTGCAATTTTAAGATGGTTGAATTTCCTGGTCCCACAACAGTTGTCCATCTGAGCCACTAAAGCACTAGGTCAGGGGTTCTCAACCTTCCTGATGCTGCGACCCTTTAATACAGTTCCTCATGTGGTGACCCCTAGCCATAAAATTAAAATTATTTCATTGCTACATAACTGATTTTGCCACTGTTAAGAATCCTAATGTAAGTCTAATGCAGGATATCTGATATGTGACCCCCTCCCCTCCCCGAAGGGGTCACGACTCACAGGTTGAGAACCATGGACTCAGACGCTTTATTTAATACGGTTCTTTCTCTGTGCCTCAGTTGGTCCTCAGATGTAGCCAGCTCTCAGGACCTCTGTCAGTTCCATCAGCTGTCCCGTTGCAGTGTTTAAAAGGCAAACGTGAGTTTTGAGGCACCAGCTGGCATTTATTTACAATTTTCAGTGTGGCAGAAAACGGCTCATTCCGACTCTAGGTGCTCCCAGCATGCACTCGCCAGCACTAACCAGCCTGCCGCCGTTAGTTATGTAGACATACGGGTCATGTAGGTGCTTCATACAATTAACTGAGTGAAAAGAGTAGTCATTGGGCCAACAAGTCCTACACAGACAAAGTAAGAAGCCGCGGTCACGCAAAAAGGAGACCGGCAAGGGACAGTGTTTATATGGTGCCCCAGTTTGAGTCAATGACAAGGTTAGCATGTAGATTCTACAATGTGATGGCTGACGGTAATTAATCAGATATGTCCTCTTGTGTGAATGTCTCAGCTGATTAGTCTTGGAGAGAGTCAAATCAAACCATCCAGCGGTTTGCTTCTGGGGGCGCTCGACATAGACTGTCAGCTCTCCCAACTGGCTTCTTCTCTTCCTTATGAAATGGTTATCTTTCTACTGTTTGGCACTTTTCATCACTAGACTCCCTTCACACTTTTAAAATTGATATTTCAGTACAACAAGAAAGTAATAGTTTTTACTGCCAAAGCTGGGGTCATCACTTTTAGAAATAGACATGGAAATAGGTTACGTGTTTGTACATAAAGAGGACCTTCACGACTTACAATCTTTACAAAGTGAATTGAGAACTGCGCACCTTGTTTATAGACTTTTAATGATATGAATGAGCCCATCGCCTTGTCTTTACATAGAACAAAAGACCAAGAACCAGAACTAAACTACAGAGACATTTCTTGGTGACTCCAAAATAAACCCATCCAGAGCTGAGTCTGTCCCGGCAGCCGAGGCCTCTAGCATTTTGCAGGCCCTGAGCTCCAAGCCTTGGCTTCTACATTTTATTTCCCTTGTTCACTGTGGTGCCGGCCTGGTCCGCTCTGTTGTGGAACCTCGCTTTCTATATTCAGCTGTCTGCTCTTTCAGATAGTTTTTCCTCGGTGCATTCAGAGTCGCTCAGCCACATCCTCCGGTAGCACTCAGGATCTGTGCATGAGTGTACTTTGTTGCTCAGTTATTTACTTGAAAATATTTTTATTTGGGTGAGTGGGAGGAGGGGGTCCGTGCACATCTGGAGAATAAAGAGGGTGTTAGTTGCCCTGGAGCTGAAGGCAATTTTGAACTGCCGGATGTGTGTGCTGGGGACTGAGCCCTGGTCCACTGTAAGAGAAGCAGCAGCAGTAGCATGGTTCTCCATTGCCGAGTCATTTCCCCAGCTGCTTACGGTGCATTTCTTAAGGCTGCCGTAACAGACGTAACAGATGACCAGCATGTCGTCCCCCAGATCTGGAGGCCAGAAGTCAGAAGTGAACATATGGACAGCACCATTGCCCTCTGCAGATCCTTCCTTTCCTCTTCCAGGTTCTGGCTGCTTGCCACTAACCTGCCGTGTTCCATCTCTGTCTTCACGTGATCTCCTCGTGTGTCTGTCATCATAGGGCCTTCTCTGTGTGTCTTCAGAAGACCAGCCCTGTGTGTGTGTCCTCTTGTCATGTCTCTGTATGTCTGTGATGTACTCTCTCACGTGACGCGTTACTCTTTTGGCTTTTTGAGGGACTCAATCACCCAGCTCCCAAATAAATCACACACGGAGGCTTATTACTTACGAATGCCCGGCCTTTGCTTGCCTTGTTTCTTGCCAGTTTTTTTTTTTTTAACTGAAATTATCCTGACTAGTTTTTACCTCTGAGCTTTTATCTTTTCTCTATTTCTGTATACCTTTCTTTCCCTCTTACTCCGTGACTGGCTGGAGTGGCTGGCCCCTGATGTCCTCCTCCTATTTATACTCTGTGCCTGCCAGCCCCGCCTAAGCTTGCGCTTGCCTCGCTATTGGCCACTCATCTCTTTATTAGGACCATCAGGTGTTTTAGGCAGGTACAGTAACACAGCTTCACAGAGTTAAACAAATGCAGCATAAACAAAAGTCACACACCTGAAAATAATATTCCCAAACAGCCTGTTTCCGTGTCTTTACGTGGCTTTGGTGTGTGTGCGTGTCATTATGTGGCCTCTATGCATGTCTTTATGTGGCTTCTGTGTGTCTGTATATGTGGATTCTGTGTGTTTGTATATGTGGCTTCTGTGTGTCTGTATGTGGCTTCTGTGTGTCTGTATGTGGCTTCTGTATGTCTGTATGTGGCTTCTGTGTCTGTCTTTATGTGGCTTTTGTGTGTCTGTGTCTTCCTAGCCTTCTCCCTAAGTCTGTATCTTTACATGACCTTGTTAAGATTTGAGACCCATTCTAATCCAGTCTGACCCTATTTTAATTAATAACATGTGCAAAATTTTGTGTCCAAATAACAGCACATTCTAGGGTTCTGGGTAGAGAAGAATGTTGAGAACTCTATTATGCTAATGGTGTTAATTAATAGTAGCTTTGTTTTTCTCATCTTTGTTTCTGCTTTGTTTAGCCAGTATGTTGGAAAGAATTTCTTATAATGAAAGAAATTTAAGAATTTGGCAAATAACTTTTTAAAGTCGCTGTATTTGTATAGTGTGACAAGTAAAAAAATCTTGTTCCATTCTCAGAATGGCACGAAAATAAATGTCTAGTACATTCCCATTGCCTGTCTTAGATGCAGTTGTAGACGATCGCTGCCTCATACAAACAATTCTCTATTTCAGGACTGCAGCATCCGCGAGAAAATAGACTTAGAAGTCCGCATGCGAGAAGGAGTATGGAAGCTGCTCTCCCTGAGTACAAAAAAAGACCAGGTTTTACGTGCAGTTAAGAACCTCATGGTGTGCCATGCTCGGATAGAGGCGTACACGGCGGAGCTCCAGAAGTTAGAAGAACAGATTGCGAGTCAGACTGGAAGACGGTTAGTGCTGAAGTATACCTACACTTTACTGTAGTTTGGTATTTGAACAGCAGACACGGTGTAATGTAAGTGGTCGTAAACAATGTCAGGTCACCAAACCTTCTAAAGGCGAGCGTGGAAGTGCCAGCCGGCACAAGGGTTGTGTGAACAGGAGAGCCTAAAGCGCGTTCACCAAACAGCCACTTCCGTGGAGCGGTTCCTTGTTCAGTGTGAGAAAGGTGGCTTAGGAGCAAAGACTGGAGAAAGGGCAGGGATGGAGAGAGTGAAATCCATAGAGAATTGTCTTTAAGAGACTAATTGCTGGTGCTAGGAGGTGGCTTTAGTGGCTGCTCACAGCCATCCGTCACTCAAGTGCTAGGGGATGCTGTGCCCTCTTCTGGCATCCTTCGGGCTCCTGGCATGCCTGTGGTGCACATAACATATGTGCACACAAAACACCCATGCCTGAAAATTAAAATAACTCTTTTTCAAAAAGTAATTGCTTAGAAACACTCAAAGAATAGCAGCAACTTAGATAAATTGAGTGGGCCACAGATTACAAATGTGCAAGTGGAAGGAAACTCCAGACAGACGAGCACAGCCCTCCCTAGGATGAGCAAGTTCCGGGGAAGGGACGGGCGTCCTTGGAAGGGTTGCCAACTAGTTCCCCGCAGGGCTTGCTGGTTAGTCTCTGGTCCTGAGGTCTCTGTCACTCCACATGGGACAGTTGGAGCATTTGGGTATCATATAGTCTCCTATCCCACAGACAATGCCAGGCCTTTCCTGGACCTTGGGTGAACTCCCCAGTGGTAGAGGCCTGATTTCAGGGTCCCTTAGTATAGCATTAGGCCCCCTTGTTGGTAGTTCTGGCACAAGTGAAAAGTCTCTGTGTGCTTTAGTGGTTATTGGGTGGGGCCCTGTGCCCTTACAGTAAATTCCTTAAGAGAAAGGTATAGACAGGTCAGTGATGTTTCTGTAAAAATAAAACAGGAATAAGGCTGTGATACAGTAGACACCTAGATACAAAGTAGCTAGTTTGTCACTGGCCTTACCTTACTGTAGATGCCGTAACGTGTCATTGTGTTGTGGGCACATTACGGCGTGATGGGGTGAAGCCTCTATATGGGGTTGTAGACACACACCCAACGGAACCGCTTTAGCGCTCAGGAGGTCTCTGAGACTCCGTATCATATCCCCCCGCATTACTAATAAAATTGTCCCACTAGCATCTAGGAAGGCGTTTGGAGGCCGATGTTCCTAGGCTGAGTCGTAGGTCACCGAGAGGATGTGCTTATGAATTGGGAGCTATGCCAGAGGGACATGCTTGGCAGCACGTGGCGGAGCAGAATAGTTGTAAGGCAAGGCTTATGCATCTAGAATGTGGTAAAGCTTGGGCTATAGACTCCTCGGCTTTGAAGAGGATTTTTTTTTTTTTTTTAATGGCGAAGGATCGTTTCAATGGCCAAATTTGAGAAGCTTCGTTTAAAGAGAGTGTGAGACCAGATTGTTTCTCTAGTTTTGGGGTAGGCTTCTGGGACCCGTACCTACCCGTTTACTGCTCCTTAATCCTTTGTAATGAAATGTGAGTTGAGCATTTTCTTAACATGGCGTTGTGGCTTCTCTGGAGTCAATGACTGGTAAAGATCAGGAAAGCCTGGTCCAGGTTAGGTTTATACAGCAAAGATGGGGCAGGGAAATCGAGATTGATAGTTGAAAATGCGCCCACATTTCTGTTTGTTTTCTCCCTCACTAGTGAAAATATCTTCCTTTCTATGCATGCACGTTTTATGTTTTCATCATTCATATGAGAGCATCGTAACCCTTTGCTGATATTTCCTGGAATTGACATGATTCCTCACTATTTCATGTGCTCCACCTGTGCGCAGCTTTCGCTCGTATGTGCGGATGCAGCCTCAGGCCACAGACCGGATATAATGGGAATTACAGTATTTGCCTCCTGGTTGGTTGGATGGAAGTCATTGCAAGCTAGTTGAGAGTCCTCCTGGAACGTCTTTAGTTCCTTGAAGAAAATGATGTAGATTCTACCATTTTCTCAGCCAGGTTCACCCAGCTCCTGCTTGCTGCAGGAAGCTTAGGAAGAACTATGCTCAGATGTCCCTGTTTGAAGAGACCATGTGATGGTATGTCATCACAGGGCAACGTAAGAATCTGTCACAAACGTGTTCCCTTTAGAAAACATGTATATATATAAATATATACACACACTTAACCATTTTAATGAGAACACTGGTCTAACTCTTCTAAAATCCTGCAATAAAATATCAAAAATTATTACATTGTTACTCTAGAGCAGTGGTTCCCAACTTTCCCAGCGCTGTGACCCTTTAATACAGTTCCCCATGCTGTGCCGACCCCCGACCATAGAGTTATTTTCATTGCTGCTTCATAACTCATTTTGCTACTGTTACAAATTGCAAAGTTAAATATCTGCATTTTCTGATGGTTTGGGGGCCGTGACCCACAGGTTGAGAACCACTGCTCTAGGGTTTTTTCAATGCAGAGTTGAATCAGAGGGCCATGGTGCGTCTGAGGAACATCTGATGTGAATGGGATGCTGTGGACTGAAGGAAAAACAGTCCCACCAGATGAGGAGGGACCGCTCCCCCAGAAGAAATAGCAAATGCAAGCTTAGGGTGAAGGGAGAGCTCAGAGGACACAGAAGGGATGCACTTGGCTGATCTGTGTGGGGTTTACTGGCAGGAGACCCCGACTGAATACTAGCTGAGGGGTGGGATTGACCACCAGGCCCTGGGCTGCCCGTCTTCACTAAGATCTGGAAACCAGGACTGTTAGCCTGTCCAGGGTGCATAGTGCTCCTAGAGCTAGGCCAGGAACCCGAGGACTTCAAAGGCTCCGTACGCCCTGCACCCCAGCCCCCACCCGCACCCCACTTCCACCTGAAACCAGCCTTGCTTCTCCCTACCCCTCAAACCTCTCAGAGCTGTCAGGTGATTGCAAGATTTAACGTGTATCTTTTTAAAAAGTTTCTCTTACTGTTTTAAGCAAAAAGAATCCACGATGTAATAGTATTTGGGGAGATTGCGTGGAAACAGAGGACTGAGTTAAGTAATGGAAATAACCACATTTTAAGACAAATAGGCAAGAGAGGGAGACACAAACAGCAGTGGTCTAGTATCTAATAATGAAATAGCTTCTGTGTGTGGTTTCTAAAGTCGGGACCTTAGTGTGCAGATGACCTGCTGTGTGGACCAGACTAGCCTTGAGCATCCCGCCTGCCTCTGCCTCCCTGCACAGAGATTACAGGTATGCGCCACCATGCCTGGCATGAAGTGACTTTTTTAAGGTTTACTTCATTTTTAATTCTGTGTAGGTGTGTATACATGAATACGGGTGCCCTTGATGACTAGGAAACAGTACCAGGTCCTCCCCAGGAGCTGGAATTACAGGCTGTTGTGAGGCACCCCAGCAGTGGGTGCTGGGAACCGGACTCAGACCCTCTGCAAGAATGGCACCTGCTCTGAACTGAGCAATGTCCCCAGTTCCTAAAATGACTGGAGTGAAGAGTTCCTCTGCTTACCACTGGGTCTTCACTTCCCATGGTCTGTATCGTAAACCGCCACCCACCGAGAGCTGGTGCAAACGACCAAGTTGTCACACTTTGTCGCCTTTGACACTTGCACTGTGAGCACCGGCTTAACTTCCGCCTACCAGAGTGGTGTTTGGAAGAACTGAGAGCAGAGAGTCATCACTCTGCAGTTCGGGAGGAGGCAACCCCTTGCCAGGTTCCCCTTCTGAGTTTACAGTGAAAATTAGGGTTCACTGGGACAGCAGTTAGCTGCGTGTTGCTTCCCCTTGTTTCCTTTCGTGTTCCGAATTTCTCACTGCCTCCTGCTGCTCACAGGGTCTCGGTTTGCCTACTTCTGCCTTTTGAAAAACCACCTCTTTATCTCGAACTCTTTTGCAGATAAACGCCCACAAGTGTTCACTGAGCCGGCCGTTACTTTTGTGGCACGCACGTCTGCTCCTCCGCTGCCTTCTCTCCGTGTGCGTGTGAACACAGTGTTCTGTTGAAGCATTTGGAAAGGAGTTTGCAAGTGGGGCATGCGCACCTCAACAGTCTGGCATGCGTCCGTCTTTAAGAACATTCTTTGACATAGTCAGAATATGACTGTATGCACAGTCTAATAATTTTCTATATTCACGTTTATCCAGTTGTTCAAGATACCTTATAGTCAGTTTTTGTTTGACAGGGTTTTTCCCCCCCACTAAAAATTGATTTAGTTTCATGCAGTGCACTTGGTTATCTCCCTTTGGTTTCTGTTAATTCCCCTTTCCTAAAATCCCACTTTCGCTAATGCTTTGAAGAGTCTAGACACTAACACTTATAAATACCCTACATTCTGCACTTGTCTGGTAGTTCCCTTAAGTGGTCCTGGAGCCTTCTCCATCTCTTCTTTACTATAGCTGGAAGTTGACTATGGGGTCCAATGGGATTGAACCTATGGCCTTGCACTTGGTAGGCAAGATCTGTATCACTGTGGGATTTGAACCTATGGCCTTGCACTTGGTAGGCAAGCTCTCTACTACTAAGCCCCCTACTCAGCTCTTACTCTTCTCTTCATTGTTCAGTAGGGTCTGACTGAGATGCCCAGGTGGACCTTGAACAGGGGATCCTGCCTCAGCCTTCCCAGCAGTTAGATTATAGGCCTGTGCCTGAAGGCCTCATGCAACCTCTTTCAAATTGAGGTGACGTCAGCTTCTTGTCTCCATTTTCTCTCTTTGCCTTTTGTAAGTGACATCTGGTGCTGGGACTGGGTGAATATATTATCCTACAAGCTTCGACTTCAATGGCTTAATCATCCTTCTCTACTCCACGCTTAAATCGCTTATTGCAGAGAGGTTTGCAAACAGGGATTGTTTCTTTCCCTTCAGTACCCATTGGCTAAAATTCTTCTGTCAAGGACCTTCTGGGTTTGCCCATTTTTACTTCCACCTGAGTCCCTTTTCTGCTGTCCTTGCCATCATAGGTATGATTATCTACGGCTGACCCACATGGCCACACCCTGAAAAAAAACTGATTCTTTTCCCCTCAGAAGCGTCATTTGCCAGCAGCTCCTCAGCTTGAGGCAGGTCTCATGAGCCCGCCCACTCCGTGCTGGAATGTTGACTGGCTTCATCTCATGCAGGCCTTGTGCAGGCAACCACGGCTACTGGCTATGAGGTCATGACTGCAGGGTCCTGTCTTGTCCAGAGGACACTGTTTGGCTGTGGCTTTCCTCCCTCTGTTTCTGGGTGGTCCCTGAGCCTCGAGAGAGGGGTTGCGCTATATATGTCCTGTGGTTGAGCACAATGCAGACACTTAATCTCTGCACTTTAACTTGTGATTACTGCATTCACCACCACCATCCACTCAAAAAGAAACTTCTCTCAGATACTATGTCCATTTAGCAAAGTAGTAGTAGTAGGTTCACAGCCGGGGCCCCGAGTTCCTGAACAATGGATTCTTGACCAGATTTACAGTCCCGGGCGTGACTCTCCTCTTGCAGAGTAGACATTAAATCTAGTAAAAAAAAAAAAAACAAAAAACAAAAAACAAAAAAAAAACCAGTCGGTTACCCCCATAGCATCCATCCCCATAACATCATGCCCCTGTGGCACCCATGGGTGTAGCTTCCTATGCTAGTCATAATTGTAGCTCACAAGTTCACAGCTGGTTAAGACTGTTACTAGCCCCGCCCCTCAGCAGCTTGTAGAGCCAGCCAGCGGTTAGGAAGCCTCTTGGTCAGAAACAAATTGACTTGTCCATGCCTGATGTCTCCAGAAGTAGGATCTTACTGTCAGGTTCTGGTGGGCGACCAAGAGCAGTGGGCGATAACCCTGTATCACTGGGGGTTCTCAGGCTTGCTTTTCTCTGCTTTAAGCCATTCTTTTTATATCTTAGTGTCAAGATTCTAAGTTTATTCTGTTTCCCCTTTGCTCTCTCTGTTATTTTTGTGTGTGTTCCATGTGTGCTTGTGAGTGTGCAGCTGGAAGCCAGAAGTCAGTCCCAGGTGGTGTTTCTTGGGCATTCTCCACCTTGGTTTTTTTGAGACAGGGTCTCTCTCTCTCATTGACCTGGGGCATTCCCGACAGGCCAGAATGGGCTAGGCAATGAGCCCCAGGGACCTACCTGTGTCCACCTCCCCGTGCCGGGATTACAAGCTCAGGTCCTCACGCTTGTTCGAGTGCTCTACCAACTGCGCCTTCTCTCAGCCCTCTTCACTGCATTTTGAATCGTGTTATTTCTACTTTGGTAGAGTGCGTAATATTTATATATCAAGGCGGTCATCTCCACCGGAGCTCTAGACTTCAGTCGTCTTGTCTGTTACACAGTATTACACGCATTGCCTTTCATTGTGCTGTCACGAGCTAGTAAGTGCCACACACGAGTGGCTTTTCTTTCTCTTCTTCACACTCTTGCATATTTCAAGTGTTTTCCCTTAGACTTGCTACTTAAAGGGCAGCTTCCCTGATTACAAAACTTTCGGGCTGTAATTTCTTTCCTTGAGTCTTGAAAATCTTCCATGTCTTGGTTTTTTTTTTTTTTTTGATCAATATTTAATTATTTTTCCTTTGTAAACAGCTTTGTCTTTTTTGCCTGGAAACTGAAAGTTGTTTTGTTTTTTGACGTTGAAACTTAATGTGTGTTAAGTGGGCTCTTGGGCTTAGGTAGGGACACCACACACACACAATTCTTTTATTTACTGAAAAATTTCATTTCAGGAAATAAACTGTTAATTTTATCTTAGGGTTTTTTTTTGGTTTTTGTTTTTTTTTTTTCTTTAGAACTCTTGCCACTTACACAGATATTGGACCCTGGCCCTGTCTTCTGTGACCCATCCTTGCAATCTCATAGGGCTCAATTAATTTTCTTTTTTTTTGTTCTTTTTCTTGCCAGCTGCATCCTGAATTTGCTTTCCAACGCCGATCCCAGAGCCAGCCTTACCCCTTCTGATTCTGTTCTTCATCCTTCTCACCGTGCATCTGCCTCTGCTTTATTCCATCTCACCCACCTCCTCGGTCGCACGTGCAGGGACCTGTTTACTGCACGTGACTTGTTCTGGAGTATTGCGCTCAAGCTTTGTGGTTTTCTTCTCTTTTTTTGAAGATGTGGTTGTTAGAATATCATCTCTTCGCTCTTGACTTTGAAGATGTGGTTGTTAGAATATCATCTCTTCGCTCTTGACTTTGCAGTGGCTGCGTATGGATGTAAGGGTCCCTTTTTGGTGATTGTTATTTTGTTCTTAATGATTTAGCGGTGTTTTCCCGCACCGAGACCCTGGTGGTCTAAGTGGGAGGTTGGCAAAGGGCTTCCTTGGTTTCTTACTCAGTGGTGTTCTGTTTTTAGAAGAGTGGACCAGACCTTTAATAATGCTGCTTTGGTGGACAGTGGTTGGTTTTCTGGTTCTTGGACGTAACGTTTTCTCTTGGGGTTCTTAAGGTTAACTGCTCTCTTTTTATTTCCATGCAAAACGTGCATAGGACCTCTCTCCCACTTCATGCTTCTCTCCTCCCATATACATAGTGGTTTTCTGAGACAGGGCTTCTCTGTGTAGCCTTGACTGTCCTGGGACTTGCTCTGTAGACCAGGCTGGCCTGGAGCTCACAGAGATCCACCTACCTCTGCCTCCCCAGTGCTGGGATTAAAGGTATGCTCTACCACTGCCCATATATCTCCTCCATAATATTAACAATTGTTGAGGCTAAGTACATTTCAACCCCCCCCCTCCCGGTCTAGTACTGGTATTCTCCAGGTTTTCTCAAGCCGTGTATGCACATTCTCTTTCCTTCCAGGCTAGTGTAACATCAGCTAATGGTTACCTAATGCTGTGGGATGAGGCCTCCAGGAACTGGCTTTCATGTCTTCCAAAGATAGTGTTATTTGTGGCAGCCCATTTTCTGGTTGTGCTGTTGGTTGGCGTTACAGGAGACCCTGTTTTTCTCGTTGACATGAAGATTCTGGTGGGCTGTGTAGAGAGTCTCAGATGACTGTCACAGGAACTGTCAGACTCTGGTCCGTGAGCAAATGACTCAGTGTGTCTTCTCCCTAAGCTTCGGCTCAACCCTGGATCCCAAGCACCTGTACTCACAGCGCAGGCTCCTGTCTGTGTGACACCTTAAAGATTCCACAGACACATTAGAATCATCAGTTGGCTCAGCAGCTGCAGAAGCTAACTAGATACGGCCCTTCTCTCTGTGGGTGCTGTCAGCCCCTCACCCACTCACTGAGGGAAGTGGTGGTGAAGCCCAAAGCTTGACTCCAGATCTGCTCCCGGGATGCCCATGCTTCCGGCCCTTCTCAGCAGCGGGCCCAGATGCCCAGGGCCAGGTGGGGCACTGTGCTGGGTGGGGCACTCATCCCACAGCCACCTCCTCCACTCTCACAGAGCTCACATTTTAGCACCGTCCTCCCTCAGCCTCCATCCCCCACCCCGGCCATCCCATCTCTTCTCGACTTAAAAATCTGAAATGCTTTATTTGGCTTTGTAAGAAAAAAAAATAATAATGCTAATTAGAGTCATTTATAGGATTTAATTATGTGTGTCATTCAACATAATTGTGAGTTTTTAATAGTGCCGAAATAACCCTGTGAGTTGGCTGTGACTGCCAGGCTTCACACTCCAGTCTCTGGCTTTATTGCTTACATACTGTAAGTTAAAAGAAGAAACAGCCTAGATGGGAAGAAAAAAAAAATCTGTGCTTGTAGTAGTTCTGTAATGAAACATGTATTTAAAGACTCTGCTGAATTTATTTCTTAAATTTTACACAGCTTGGGGGTCTATGGAAAGGGGCTGATTATATCACACTCGGGGAACAATCTAGGGCACCGTGAATCTATCACCATCATGCATCGCAGTTTTAGGGTTTAAATTCTGCACTGTGTATTTCTGGGTGTTTTAGTTTCCATCAAAGGTGGAGGTTTTTATAAAATACTTTCAAATACCACTTAAAATCCCGTAATTGTTTCATTAAGAAAATGTAAAATATTGTTGCCATTATGCTATTGTTACAAAGCACTAATTTTGGCACAGAAACATTGTTTAAAGCCCCCATATGTAACAACATAAAACAGGCCGAACTGTGTTTACCCAGAGCATTTTCTTACTGATTTTTGAGCGACAGAGTGGCAGATTGGCGCCCTCTGTTGCTCAATTTCTGGACCTACACTATAAAAAAGTCGAGTTTGCCTTTTATGTGTTTATCTCTTAAATGAGCATTTAGGGATTGGGAAGTTACTCAGTGGTAGAGCAGTGGTCCCTAAGTTTGGTCCTCGGCTCTGAAAAAAGAAAATTAACGTGTGCAGCTTTAACCAAGATAGCGCTGTGACCTGGTTTGCCTGGAGGAGGTTCACTGTTCGTGCCTGTGTCTTTGCTCAGGTGGACTTTAACTGCAGCTCTCCGAGTCGGTGTCACCGTGACAGCTTCTCAGGCATATGTATCTTTCAATCAAACAGCCTTACTTAGCAGTTTCATGGTTAACGTAGATGAGTTGGGGAAACATCCCACCTCTGCACCCAGAATAGCATTTCTGAGGGTATTTAAACTGAAAGTGACCGAGGCTTCAGAAAATTGAGGTTTGAGTTTTCTCCTTTTTTAAAATTTTGCAGACTTAATTCTGCAAAATTTTATGGTTCATTGGATTTATGTTATAGCTTGAGAATATTTTTAGATCATAACGTGGCAGGTGTCTGTTCTTTGCATCACGCGGGTTCCGGAGATCAGCCTCAGGCCCCCAGGCTTGCCTGCAAATGCCTTTATCCGCTGAGCCATCTCGCCTCCCCTGGCTTTGTGTGTGAGACAGGGTCTTCAGAGGTAGCACAGGCTGGCCTTGAATGCGCGATCTTCAGCGTGAGTGGTGTCTCACTTTGTTTCGAGTGATAGGAAGTCCTGACTTTGGGAGTGAGGTTGTCATACAGCTCAGAATTCCCTTGAAAGAGGTTTTTCTGTTTTCCTCTCTGCTATCTGTTCTCTCATACTGCGGTGTGCTTGTTTGGAACTTACGAGAAATGAGATATTATGTGAGATACTATGCCACACCTGCACATAAATTATAGCAAAAAGTGAGGTGGGGTTGTCGTCAGCTTCAGGGATAGCAGCCCGCAACTTGACTTGCGCAACCCCTGACTCCTTCGTGCCAGTGCAGCCGACGAACTCGAAATGTCGGTCTTGTGATTGCAGTCCCAGGGACAGGAAGAATACTGTCCGTTATGTTGAGTCGGTCAGCAGAGCCGCCACCAGAGGGTCACCGGTACGAATTATTAGGAAGTTGAAGAGTTTATATAAACTCCCTGAAAGCTAGCTAGCTGTCGACTAAACATCTTTTGAGCCAAATACTCCACATTAGTTATTTGTATTCATAGGTATATACTTATTCTGAAGTGCAGCTGTCTGCAAAAGACTTGAAATCGTTGCTCCTTTAAAAAGACCTTTGTTGGTGCTGATGTGTTTTTCTCTTGACAGCGATGTGAACTGTGAGAGCAAAGAACGAAGACCCTGCAGAGGGAGGCTCGCCCTCTCAGGTATGCTGTGGACGCTCGCGATGCTGCTGGATGTGTCCGTAGAGCGGCTGGCGTTGCCGGCCTCGTGTTTTCGGTATTTCCAGTCTCTCCGTTTCATTGTTCATACCTCCATCGGAATATTTATCCTAAATATTTAGTCATTGTGCTCTGCAGTCGTGTGGAACATTGTGGTGTGGGCAAATTACGCTGTGTGTTACAGACATGGTGCAGGTTTGTCCTTTGTTGGTTGTGGAAGGCGTGGAAGGCATGTTGAGTGACCTGCTCTGGGCTGCAAACCCACAAGCTCCCTCTCCCCGCCTTTTCTGTTTAAGGATCCTCTAAGATGAAGGTTTCTTGGGGTTTGGGCCCGTGTTTGTTTATCACATTCTGTCAAAGCTACTGTCACCGGGCTTGGCTCCTGTGATTGCTCAGTGAATGTTGGGTAGATGACTGACCACTTTCAGCTTGTGGAAACCAAACTGTCCCAGCCCCGCCAAGTTTTGCATTCTGGCCCCGTTCTTTCTCTTGCCCTGTCTTCCATTACACAAGCCACGTGCTGTAGGCAGATTTTTCCCCCTTCTTTTGTCAACACACACCTTGGTTGAGACACATAATTGGGTTGTGAAATTGTGTATTTTTCTCCAGGATCTGTTTGCTCATCTCTAAACCCTCCCACTGTCACTCAGGACTGGAAAGATGGTTCCTGTCCGCAGCGTTAGAAGGCGCCTTGCCACTAGATGGCGCTTAGACTGTGTAGTCAGTTTCTCCAAAATGGCAGGGCCATCCAAGAGAATGGCGGAGAGATGCCACAGGATTAGCATGGCAGGCTGGCAGGTATCTCATCAGCACACCCTAGAAAAGCAGGCCTCCAGGAATGGCTGGCTTGTACCGTTGGCCTAAGGTAGAGTGCCCAGCCGCTATGCCACCGGCCTTGCTGCCCAAGGGACCGTTCTTCACCTCCATCGCTCACAATCATAGCTGGACAAAAGTTACTGTGCCCGGAGAACAGACATTTTATTTAGGGACTTCTTGGAGAAGTTGCCCTCAGCTGAGCAAAGAGCGCTCCAGAGAATTAGAAGCCTGTCGCCTGTCCTGTGGTTATTTGCGTTCATGCTTGGTCTCCAGTGTGCGGTGGGCACAAGGCTGGCGACGGCCCGCGACATTGCCTATGTCCTTTTGCTGCCAAACATGGGACATCATCTGTTTAAATACAGTTTAACGTATTTAATGTAGATTAACTATTGTAGACCTTTAGAGGAGATTTTCCACCATCATTTAAATATTGTCCTCCTCTTGCTTCTAGTAAGGCTCTACTTCGTAGGCAAATGAGGTAAGTGGCCTGGCCTGTGAGCGCTGTGATTGCCGTCATCTGTTGTGTTTTTGAGAGCGCTTGTTTACTGCATTTAGAAGGGATCCTTAAAAAAAAATGATGTGTGTATGTGTGAGGGGGTCTTTTCATGATTGTAGATAACATTGTACAAAACCCAAGGTCATCTTTGTTATAAAAAATTAAAAATGTTGCAGGAGCCCCGGCAGCAGTAGGCAGCAGAAACGCTGTAG
>JAQHUG010000050.1:7806355-7828869 GCA_028555095.1 Dicrostonyx torquatus | reverse complement strand
CTTTGCCCCTGAATTCAAATGCTAAAGTTTTTCTATAGACGTGTCCCAGGAAACCTTGATTATTTTTATACTGCTCAGATCTGTCAGAAGATGTGATAGCACCCTCAAGGGCATTTTGCACAGTCACCACCTCTGAGTACCGACGTTTTCTCGGCCTGCTGGCTCACACACAACCCAGAGCTCCTCAAACGTTCACTTTGGCACTTGGGAGGGGCGGCAAACAGCATTGGTATCCAGAGAGCACAAGAAGATACAGTTTTGCTTTTCTAATACAGATCAAGTTCAGTGCTGAGACTCCCACTGCAGGTCTTATTTAGTCTCTAACCAAAATGAGTGCATATAAAATAGTGTGTGTCTAGGAGATGGTATGCGACCAAATATAGCTATTTTTTCTTGACAAGAATGCATTTTTGCCCCCGACTACCATCTAAGTAGTCTTTATTTTTCATATTGCTTGACCTCCCCCCCCCCCCGCTCCAGTATTGTAGCAATTGGCCTACTTGATAGAAGACGTGTAGCTGGTTAAACTTTTGGGAACTCGGTGTTAGGGTTGGCGCAAGGGAATGAGTGCAGTGTTTTAGAAACAAAATGTTATCCTGACCAGCATGCTTGAAAAGTGAAGTCATTGTTGGTTTGGAAGATGCCCATGTAATTAGTCATGGGCTAAAAATGAAGCAGCTTCAAATACCATCATAAAATGGTATTGTTGGGCTAAAGAAGACAGTGAACATTTTTGGTATTTTTTTTAGTATGTCCCCTGATGTGACTCATTTTTTGTTTTTATCTGTGGAATTGAGGCTTACTGAAATCTCTTTAGATCTTGCCAGTTTCTCTAACAGCTGAATTAACTGATTTTTGCTTCTCGGTGGCTGGGACAATGTTCTTTGTCATTTAAACATGCTTTAAAAAATTCCTGTGAAAATGTGTAGTATCATTTGTGATAATTTAATTGACTAAAAGACAAACTAAATTTAAAAAAAAAATTACTCGAGTGGAGAGATGGCTTCGTAGTTAGGAGCACTAGTGCCCTTTAGCTCTGACTCCTGTCTTTGACCCCAGTTCCAGGCACCTGACGCCCTCTTCTGGCCTCTGAGTACTGCACACACGTCACACAGATGTACCTGCAGGCAAAATACGCACATATAAACTAAAAAGAAATGCCCCAAGAAGCCACCATGCTGCATTTTTAATTAAGTTGGAATGCAGGTATAAAACAATGCTCCTGCCACATCTCCAACACAAATGGGGCATCTGTGGTTTGGAACAGTACTATTAAAAGATTTGATGGTGTGAAAGCTAACGGTTCTGAATTTCACTGAGGAACTGGCCTTGGAAAAGACGACGCAGCAGGTCAGTCCTAAAGGTCCTTGGGCTTCAGAGCTTGCTCGTCACTCAGGAGACTGGCCACTACGTTTTGTTTCCTTTGAAAGGAGCCCTTTAATTGTAAGCTAATTGTAAGAGAGGCATAAAGACAGCATGGCACAGCGGGGCCCCATCTTAGCCACCAGCAAGTCAGCTACGTTCTCTGAACATCATGCGCTTGTCTGCACAGGTGAGCCAAGAGGATCCACCCTGCTCACCCCGACCCCAGAGATGCTGTCCCGCAGGTCTTTAAGGAAAGGAGGTGATCACAGTTCTGCCTTTCTCAAGCAGGCACCGTACCGAGACCTCTGCCAGCAATCGATACGCAGCCGTGGTTTTCAGCTACTGCCGCTTAACCACACCAACCATGTCGTTAGGAAAGTGGCACGAGTATAAGGACTAGGATCTAGAAAAGCCAAACAAACGGACAACAAAAAAATAATAAAGTTTAGTGTTCCGGCTGCTCTGGAGAGGATGCCGCGTGCTCTGAGCGGTATCTTCCTCCCACGCTCTTAATCTCCTCCCTGTGCTGTGTTCATGTTCCTACGTAGGCTGCACACACACACTCCGCTTTGCTCTGAAGTCACATGGTGTTTAGCCAATGACCGTCCCTGGCCATATCGTCTTTTGGCTGGATTCTAGCACACCCATTTTAGAAGGGATTATTGATAAGTACTTTTCCTTTTCATGTTGTTATTTTTAAATGTGTCCTTCCTAGGACCTGAAGGTTAATGATCTATGCATTTACCTTTTAGTACTTGGAGAAAGGGGTTCTGGGCATGATCATGGTTTAAAGCCTGTGCTGGTTAGTTTTTTGTTTTGGTTTGGTTTTTTTTTTTGTTTTTCTTGTCAGCTTGGCCCAAGCCAGGGTTGTCTAAGAAGAGTGAGCTGCAGTTGAGGAAGTCTGTGGGGCGTTTCCTTGACTAATGGTTGATGTAGGAGGACCCAGCCCAGTGTGGGTGGCGCCACCCCTGGACACGTGGTCCTGGCTTCTATAAGAAAACAGGCTGAGCAAGCCATGTGAATTAAGCCAATAAGTAGCCCCCTTTCCAAAGCCTCCCCTTCCGTTCCTGCCTCTAGGCTCCTACCGTGACTTCCTTTCCTGACTGATTATAAGCTATAAGATGGAATAAACCCTTTCCCAGGTTCCTTTTTTCCTGTGGTGTCTGTCACAGCATCAGAGAACAGCCTAATACAAAGCCTAAGAAAAAAAAATTAAGCCTGTAATTCAGTCTTGGTATAATTTTTGCCTATTCTGCCATCTCCCCAGTGCTCCAAGTGAGCATGGATGCATGGGCGCGCTCGGTACAACTGGGCAGATGTTTAGCTGCTGTGGTCTCTCCCTTTACCTCCTAGAGGATTTCACATAATTGCTTTCTTCCCTACCCTGAAAGGTGTCTCCGTTGCTCTCTCAGAGCTGATGCTTCTGTTTCAAATGCTGTTGATATTCCTGACTGTCGGCGAATTCACACATTCTCGCCGCATCGGATCCACCGGCCTGCTTCTCTGTATCTAGGGCTCATCTGCTTGAGCGCCGGATCCCACCCGTCTGTCTTCTCTGTACCTAGGGCTCATCTGCTTGAGCGCCGGATCCCACCCGTCTGTCTTCTCAGTGACTGAGCTGGATCCCTTCTCCCCTCTGCTTCCCCAACCATCAGCTTCTCTTTCCTTTTCTCTCCCAAGTATATCGACCTTCTGCAGGTCCTCCACGGTCTTCACAGTCCCGTCTGCCCTTCCTCTCCTCCCGTTCTCCTGGATCATTTTAGCCGACTTTGATCCTATCTCCTCCACCCTAGCCCACTGGAAGTCCTGTTGAGGTCATCCAGGCAGCCACACTCTGCCACAGCTGCTCTTGGCTCATTGGTGTAAGCTCAGCTGTAAGTAAGCCTTCGACTGTCTCCTCGAGTCCCACTGCCTTGCTGCGTCTTCTACCTTAGGGAGCGCTCCTTGCCTGTCTCCTTTGATCGCTGCTTTGCAATTCCACTCCAAAGGGTTGTATTTGACCATCAGTCTTTACATGGTTTTCTAACTTTCATTAAATTTCATCTCGGTTCCTGAAAACTCCCAAACTTCGGTATTCAGTGTCTTCTGCCTCTAGACACAACACCTGCCCACCCAATAACAAGCACTTAAATTGAATTGCTCCAAACTCAATTCCATACCTAACCCCCTTCAGTCCGCCCCATTTCAACTAGTGAGTCCCTTTTTCTAGTGGCTTGAACGCTGTTCCTGGTGTTCTTTCCTGAGCTGTGTTCACACCGAGTCAGCTTTGAGAGGGCCTGAGGAAGGTAACTTTCTTACTCACTGTCCCCAGCCTGCATCCACCCTAGTTGACATTTCTGTTTTCATGTTAGTCCCCAAGGTCTGTCCTCCACACCGCAGCCGCTGGGCACTCTTCATTCTGGTAGAGCTCAGACCGTAGCCCCTGCCTCTCCCTGTGTCACTCAGAACAGTTTGGGGTCTTTATTCTGTACTCCAGTTAGTGCTGTGGGTAGCTTCTGCCCCTTGCTGGCCCGCTGGACGTCTGGTGTCATTGCTCTGCTCCTTCACAACAGTGCAGCCACAGTCCTGGGTGTTTGAGCCATGCCTGGCCTTGCCTTCTCTGCCTATGGCTCATTGCTTGCACCCAAGTCTCTGCACGAGCCTGACTTGTGCATGAGGGGCTTCCTCTCCCCTGCTCACCCAAGTTAACCCCTTTTCACCTTAATCCTCCTCCTGTGCCTCCTTTAGCCTCGCTGACCTAATATAATTACATATTTTTCGGTTTTCCTTTGCTTGTAAGAGCGCTCGCCTCCACCCTTCCTTGCTGACTCTTGCAGCAGACAGCTCCACCTCATTGCCAGTGAGCGATCTTTCTCCCAAAGATAGCACGTTCTGCATTCAATCACCGATAGGCAGTCTATTTCTTTTCCTTTCTTGCAAGGAAAATGATATTGCTTTATCAATTTAAAGCACTTACAGTATTCAACAACGTGCTTCCATAAAACAAATGAGCATCTCGGGGGAGCGCGTCATATATTACACCTTGTTACCACACAGCTGGCATCGTATTAACAGTCAGCTTTGTGTGCTATTAGCGCTTTCCTTGTGCTTGTGGTCTTTGGTTATTTGGATTCATTCTCCAGTGTTCTCCAGCGCTTCCTTAATTTTGCAAGGATGGGGGACTCATTTGGATGCTAGAGACAAATGAAAGCTAATTATGAAAGGCGCCATGGAAATGTGCTTAGTGCGAGGCAGTACTAGCAGAGGCTAGCCCACATGGAGCAGGCAGTGCTAGCAGAGTGATTCACACAGAGCATGAGGTTAGTGGCTGCAGTAGTGGTGATATGATTCTCAGTGACCTTGTGCAAAAGAGTGTAAACCTGACGTCCCGTTCAGACCTGCTGGAACTGTACTCCCGCCTCATGCTGATGACGGCGTCAGGTTGAAACACAGAGATAAAATAACAAGTTTTTCCACATAAACTTTAACCTGAAACACTGTGTGCTAAAAAATTAGTCTGGTCGGTCAGTAAGGATTATATAAAATGAAAAACCAAGGGAGGGGCTGGAGCAAAGGCTCAGCGGTTCAGAGCACTGGCTGCTCTTCCAGAGGACTCTGGTTCAATGCCCAACAGCCACGTGGCAGCTCACAACCGTCTGTAGCCCTTGCTCCAGGAGATCTGATGCCCTCTTCTGGCCTCTGTGGGCACCAGACATGCACGTGGTGCACAGACATACATGCAGGCAAAAACATACACACAAAACTTAAAACGTAATTTTTTTAAAAAAGATTTTGTTGGAAAACCTTCTCTGGAACATCCTCTTGTTTTAGAGGAGGTGCATGCGTCCCTGCACATTTGCTGTGTGCACATCTTTTATTGCAGAGATTCCAGTAAATGCTATGTGCTTGCTAAACGTGTGCTGATTTTTATTATAGCGATCCCATCGAAGATTTAGTGGGAGCTAAGTTTGTGAAACATCACCTGGCACAGTGGAAGATTCCCATAGACCAGAGTTAGCCAGTGTCCGTGTGCACACATGTACCCTTAGCATACTCCTCGGTGCTTGGAGAGAAAAATAATAAAATGCATAAAATTGAGGTTACTGGCATAGAAAATACAGTTGTTATTTATGAACTGATTTTTTTTTTTCTTTTGGTCCTGTTCCAGGCATTGAATACACTAGGCAAACACTTTACCACTGAGCCACACGACCCCCAGTCCCAAATTCAGTTTCTATAACCATTAACTCCCCAAGATACAAATTTCACCTCCAGAATGTCTAAGAATTCCAGCAGATGTGCTAGTAGTGAGTAGTGAGACCTGACAGCCTCTGCTCCCCACCCTGCGGGTAGAAACGCCAGACCTTTCAAGTCCACAACCGGAAGGAGATTGCATTTGTCAGACAAAGCTGGCAGGAAGTAAAGTGGTCAAGGCAGATGCTAACAGTTTACTCTTGCTCAGGGAGCAGAAGCCAGCTGGGACATCAGCAAGTTAGGCTGTCCAAACAGATTGGGAGACAAGGACCCACCCGTCTTTAGAGGTGGGCTGGGACCAATGTGAAGGTCTTCACAGAGCCTTGAGTTTTCTCGACCTCAGACCTTGAGCTCTTAAAATATTGGTGTTGGGTTCTACGTAGGCCCAGGTTGAGGCCCAGTTCAACAGAAGGCTCGGAGAAGCCTGGCTAGGGTTTGGTCAAAGGGGGTCTTCATCAGATCTTGCCCTGGAAAGTCCAGTTAATTCTAGGTTTCATTATCCATCTCTCAACTTGCGGTGGCTTCCCCTTCCTCACAGGCTTCAACCACACTCCTTCTAGGCCTCACGAAGCCCAGTGCCTTCTGACCTCGGCCTGCCCCACAAGTACCCGCCACACTTCTGTTTTCCTTTTGGCGTTGAAGTTGCTTTCCCAGCTCTCCCTGCGCAGGCCATGTCTCCTCAGTTTCTGGAATCGTTTGCTCTTCCAGATATGGGATATATGTGTATGTGCTCCGTGCATTTCTCACAGTCAAAGGTGAATACTGGGTGTCTCTGGGTCACTCTTCACCTCATTTTGGGGTCCGTCACTCAACCTGGAGCTCACCCATCCCGGTGGCTCCCCATTTCAGGTAGCATGACTGACCAGTGACCTCCAGGGATCCACCCTTCTCTCCCACCCAGTGCAGAGAATGCAGAGGTATAAATGGGGGGTTCTCTGTCTCGCCTGGTCCCTCTGTTGCTTCGAAATAATCACTCAGAGGCTTAATATTAATTGCAAAATATTTGGCCTATAGCTTAGGCTTATTACTAACTAGCTCTTACATTTAAATTAGCCCATTTCTACTAATCTATGTATTGCCACGTGGCTGTGGCATCACCAGTCTGCTGGCATCTTGTTTCTTGGGCACCTGGCTTGTGTCCCCCCCCCCATCCACTCCATCCTTCTTTCTCTCTATATTCAGTTTAGCTTTCCCACCTAGCTATATTCTGCCTTGGTATAGGCCCGAGCAGCTTTTATTATCAGCCAATGAGAGCAGCATACATTCACAGCGTACAGAAGGGTGATCCCACGGCACAGACATGTGCTACTTGATTTTCACATGGGTCTTGACGCTGGCATGCCAAGTCATTTACCTACCGAGCCATCTCTCCAGCCCTGAGAATTCTTTGTGACTGCGTAAGTGCTGCTTCCTCGGAGACGCTACCTTACCATCTTAGCCTGGCACGTCTCACCTTTGTTCCTGTCATAGCAAAGGTTTTAGCACCACTAGAAGATGCTGGTATGTTACGTATTTGTGTGTGTTGCTGTCTGCTCCCTTTTTTCCGCTCCTGCCTGCACCAGAATGTAGCACTGGATCTTACTGACAACTGAATGCCCATCACCTAGTACAAGACTTAGCACATTATAGGGATTGAGTAATGTGCTTAGAGCAAATGGAGACCCTTCATTGGGACATTTGTCTTATAAAAAGCTTACAGGTTTTTCTAATTGCCAAAATATAAAGTGATAAAGATGTTAAATTGGTTAATAACGTGTACTGGCTATAAATCTGTCATCCATGATATATAGATGTGAGGATGGGGAGACTCTACCATGGAGTTCAGGAGCACAGTCTTTGGTTCTGCCTCCAACATGCTGAGAGCATGGGGTGTACCATCATGTGTGTCTTGTATAGCTGAGCTTTTTCATTTTATTACGTCAGGTTGTATGTGACTTAAATTGGCCGTCTTAGCAGTTTTTGAGAACCCAGTTCAGGGGTATAAAGTAGGTTTACTTTGCTGTTCTGGGTGACCATCCCCACCAGCTGTCTCTACGACTTCCTCATCTTCCTGAGCTGAAATTCTGCACCCATTCAGCACTAACACCCCTGCCCCTGCTTTTCCCTACAGCCTCTCGCAGCCATTGTTCTACTTCCCAAGGAACTGACTGCTTCTGATGCTTGGGATGAGTGAGATCATATGAGATGGGTCTTTCTGTGACAGGAAGAGTTCATGTAGCATCACATGCCATCCATGATGGATGTATGTAGAACGTGTCAGAATTCGCTTCCTTTTGAAGGTTGGATAATTAAAAAGTCATGCAAGGTTCCCTATCCTCCTCGCCCCAAGCAGTGTTCCTCTGTTCCATACCCACAGCCCCAGATTTGTTTTCATGGTGGTCATCTTGCCTAGCGGTAGACGTTAGATGGTACCTTTTTGTGGTCGCTTTACCCTGGAAATGTTCAACCTGGCTTTGCTGTTGGTTGGGGCCTCTTGTGTGTGTTTAGAGGAATGTCGTCCGAGTCATTTGCCCTATTTCCTAAGATCAGGTTGTTTGTCGTTTCCATTTTGCTGGACGCTTGAGTGGCTGACCTCACAGATACAGCATGTAAGAATATTTAAGGATGCCTTCTGTCTCATTCTCAGGGGTGCAAAGTACCATCTGCTAGCTCACGCCACCCTGACCTTGGAAAGTGTGGGGGACTGCTTCAAGACCCATAATCTGTCTGTTCACGGCAACGGTGAGTGCTCCGTGCATGATTTAATCACGTGTGTTAGGTGTGTGCCTGTGGTGATGGTGACTTCTAATTTTAGCATGCCCCCCTGGAGGGGATATCGGCTTTACAAAGACACACGTGGACGAGTCTGGGTTTTCTCCGCCATGTGTCTCTCTTCTCCAGGGTTGTCGTTGTGGCTAACGCTGACTCCCGATAGAATTGAAGCGTTCCATGCCCTTCTCTGTGACTCGTAGTTGATGATTCTCTGTGCTGCTGGCTGACAGTCAGAAGTGTCTGGATTTAACGTTAAGGATCAGAACAAGCCACGCCTTCTGCTGATAGAAAGTGAGGGCACGAAGGGAGCGGCTTGTGTTCATTTTAACTCCTGCCTGAATAATAATGCTAATTGTTATTGTTTTTTTGTTTTTTTTTTTCTGAAAGGAATCTATGGGAATGTGTCGAAAGCTTAGGCGGTAGGGAAGGTCTGTGAGCGCGTGGCCAGCTGTACCCGGGGTGGGAAATACAGAGCAGTGTTGGGCAAGGAACGTAGTGGTAGGAACTGAACTCCTAGGGGAAAAGGTGTGGAAGTGTGTGTATGGCGACTTCATGCTCCTGGGACGGGTGATTTCATGGTGACTTTGCAAAGTTATAATAAAATTTACTAAAAACAGAGGGAGGGTGATGGGCTGTGAAACATGTAATTTAACCTTTTTAAGGGGAATCTCTACACAGCTATTCTCACTGGTACCATGTCCCCTAGGAAGTCGCAGCATGGCTTGCGTTTGCTTCCCTGCTGGTCTTTTATGGCTCTGCCAGCTGTGTGTCCTTCCCCAGATGCTAGGATTTGGACCGTGTGTGGACAGAGGTGTTAAGCCCTCTTAGTGGTTTGCTCCCCTCCCCCACCCCCATTGTGCGCTGCCACGCCCCTACATCGGAGTTGTCTTCAGGCTCTGCTTTCCTGTGTCTTGAGTCATTTTGAGAAAGCATTTTCACAGGTCCTCGTGGACGCGGTCTGGATGTGAGTTTTATGAACACAGCATCCCCCTCACTACCTTATATCACACGGCTCCTGCAGTACTGTCTGCCCCCAATCTATTTCTCGGAGTGACATCTTTTCATCTGCTCATTCTCAAAATAGGCCCATCCGCCTTACTCACTAGCACGCTAACTATTTGTTAGACATAATGGTAAGTGTGCATCGTCTGTGTGGCAGGAGGTGTGGACGAATCAAGTTCTGCATCCCAGTCGTCTTGGCTCTTCGATTTTGCTTTGTCTAATTTGAGCCTTTGTTATTTAGTGTACATAATTTTTAAACCGTGTTTTTATTTTTACTTCAAAATATGCATTTTTATGTTAAAGGCCTGCCTCTTCAAACAAGGGGTAATTACTTTTATCATTCAAATTCCCCTCTGTTGGTAAAATTACACATTATGTTGTAATATCGTAGAAATTACCCTTAAATTTGTAATCACCAAAGTAAACACTAAGAGCTTGTTTTCTCTTTTTCCCCAGACGGTGTAAGAGCTTTAGAGTCGTGGGATTCCATTCCCCTAACTGGTGTGTTCTTGTTGTAGAACATAATTCTGTTTTTAAATTTCACAGGATACTTTGGGCTTCGTCTCTTGACCTGGTCTTACCCCATGTTCCACGTGTCCGTAGGGACTACTCAACTTTGATGTCTTGAATTTGGGATTATTTCCTTTCTTAAAACACAGTCCTTAGAGTTGCTTTTAGCAAGATTTTTGGGGGCTGACAGTTTCAACTTCACTTTTGAAAGCCATTTTTATGAGCCGTAGTTGGCACTTTCATTTCCTGCCCATCCTGTCCTCGTGTGCCCTTTGGTTAGAAAGGAATGATTAAGTATTTTGACAAATGTTTTGGGCACAAGGATTGAGAGTAGCCTTTGACACATGGACAGAGTGGACTATGGGAGTGAGGCTGCCCTGGGATATAATCAGAGGCAGTTGGCATGTGCCAGGCTCATGGTCAATGCCATGCATGTACTTCACACATGACGACTCTGCCTGAGAGAGGTGGTGTTCTTAAGTGTAGAATTAATGCTCAGATGTTAAGTGAGTGTCCTGGAGGTCCTCTTTTTTGTGAGAGGCACAGAGAAGCTGTGACTCTTCTTTTCCTCAGTAATCTGGAGTTATAGAAGCCTTGATAAGTGATGGTTGAGTATGTGGAACTGGGGACCAAGCATCTGCATCCTTGGATGCTGTAGGAAGGGATTCTGCACCCAGTATCCCCTCTCAAGAATGCTGCAGGAAGGAATTCTGCACCCAGCATCCCCTCTCAAGGATGTTACAGGAAGGGATTCTGTGTCTGGCATCCCCCCTTAAGGATGCTACAAGAAGGAATTTATGTTTGGCATCCCTTCTCAAGGATGCTATAGGAAGGGATTCTGTGTCTGGCATCCCCCCCTCAAGGATACTGCAGGAAGGAAGGATTTTCCCTCCTTTGTGTGAAATCTGAACTCATCTTATGAGATGCACATGATTAGATGTGGTGTGTCACATTCAAATACATTATTGATTGCACAAACTTTATGGACTTGTCTGAGAACCTAACCATTTATGATTCTGTGTCTTGAGGAATTACATTCTAACTTAAAAGTAAGCAACTTACAGATATTTACAGCATCAGCCACTCATAAATTTGAAATTCCTATATACAAAATTTATGTGTTACTGAGAGACTGTTGAGTTTTTATTTTGTTTACTGCTTGTTTTAGGAAAGGTGACTCCCACTTGTTTCTTTGTGTGTGCACTTTGGAATCACTGTGTTTTGTGTAGATGTGTGTGTCCTCCCAGGTCACCGTTACTAAGGTCTTAATAAAAAGACTGGGTTAGTCCCAGAAGGTGATAGTCTAAAGTAGGCTGATGCATAGGCAAGTTTTGAATCCATTTTAGTTTTGGTTTCTGTTCTTTATTTAGTCTGGTTCCCCCCACCCCCGACTGATTACTAAACCCAGGCTGCCGTGTATCTTAGTATATGCTCAGTGTCCTGGTCAGGTTCTACTGTCGTCTTGACAGACCTAGGAATGGTATAGGAGGTGCTTCTGCATTTGTGTTACTTTCATTGGTTGAATAAAGAAAACCGACTTGGCCTTTTGATAGGGCAGAAGTCAGATAGGCAGAGTAGACAGGAGAGAATTCTGGGAGGAAGAAGAGCAGAGTCAGAGAGAACCACCATGAAATCGCCAGAGTCAGACATGCTGAATCTTTCCTGGTAAGACCACGACCTCGTGGTGACTTACAGACTATTAGAAATGGGCTGAATCGAGATGTAAGAGTTAGCCAACAAGAGGCTAGAACTAATGGGCCAGGCAGAGTTTAAATGAATACAGTTTCTGTGTAATTATTTCGAGTTAAGATAGCCGGGTGCCGAGAATGCGGCCCGTGCCCAGGAACTGGGCAGCGGGACACAGCCTGCTTGTGCCACTTACTACATAGGAAGAGAGAGAGAACCTCTCTGCAGAGTTGCTTCCCTCAGATTAGCCTGTGGGCATGTTGGTTGAGCATCTTCTTGATTGCTCATTGATAAAGGTTTGGTCCACTGTGGGTATTATCATCCCTAGGCAGGTAGGTGGGTCTGGGCTGTATAAGAAACCTAGCTGAGCAGAAGCCAGAGAGCATGCCGGTAAGCGGCATTCCTCTGGGTTCCTGCTCTGAGTTCCCTCAGTGAGGGACCAGCACCGGGAAGTGTAAGCTGCAATGGGCCTTTCCGCTCTGAATTGCTTTTGGTCACGGTGTTTATCACAGCAACAGAAAGCCAACTAGAACACTAAGTAACTGTTTTTAATCCAAACCAGTGTTTTTTTCAGTGTTCCTCAGGCTCTAAGTAAATAATGATTGCAGCCAACAACTAGTGACAACAGCTAGTGACAACAGCTAGTGATCAGGGTGTAGTGAACATTCTACAGTCCTTGTCTGTGTGAGACAGCCTGACATGGCAGCGTGCACCGGATATTTGTTTACACTCCAATGCACAGAACAAATGACCCAGTGCTTTCCTTCCCTATGGGCCTAAGGGATACGCCTACTGTCGTGCTGTGTCCTGCACCAAAGGAATGCCATCTTGTAGGTTTCTCTTCTTTTCTGAAAGAACTTTTAAGAACAATCTCAAACTTACAAGAAACTTGCAGGTTCTTTGTCGAGATCTTCCCCCCTGCACACAAACACATGACACCAAGTTGCTTGCAGCATGCTCTACAAACCCTGAGAATCGTAACATGTACTAAGTCCTGTTGAGCCGTTTGGCGGTGTCATCGCCACCAGCCGCCTCAGCATGTGAGGCCCTTTCTAACATGCAGACACCATGCCTCTTGCCCTGCTCTGGTGATGCTCTGTCTAAAGGCTGCAGTGCCTCTGCTCTGTTCCCAAGTCTCCCCCTTGACTCTCACCAACTTGGCGTTTTTTAGAGAGAACCGCTGGTGAAGTAGGATTGCCCTCCTCTGTGCTTGTTGGGTGTTGGCTCATTATGTGACTTGAGTGTGTCTTTCTGGCTCTGCTCTCTACCTGTTAGGGGCTGGTTCCTTTCCTGTCAGTCAGAGCATTGCATTGTGCCGACGTCCTTGTTCACTCGGATGTTGCATTTGTTGCAGACAGCTTCGTGTCGTTTTAAGGTCTCTCTTGGAGCGCTTTCTTGCCCCCTGGAATATTCCAGCCCACCGTGCACTTTCCAGCCCGCTCCATCCCTGATGAGGGGAACCTTGGTTTCTCCTCCCTTTAGCTTAGTGCTGCCAAGCTGGTCAGCCACTGCTTCATGGTGTCTTCTCACTGCCCCCAGTGGCTGGGCTGCCCTGGAACATGGTCACTCTTTATTTGGCTTGGTTGTGTCTCCTGACACCTGGCCACCCTTTGTGGCTTCACTTCAGGGATGTGCACCCCTCTCTTTCTGCTCTTTCTAGGCTAGGCAGACCTGTCTAAGCTCTGCCTTGGTGTGAACACCCCGAGCCAGCTCGCTGAAGCTCTGATGTCTGATGTTGGCGGTCCTCCCCCCCGCCTTCTTTTTCCCCTCCCCCCTTCCCATGCATCCTGCCCCTCTTCATCCTGCCCCTCTTCATCCTGCTTGATGCCATCACCGGGCACAGACCTCACAGTTCCTTCCCTGCCCGCACACATGGGCTCACACTGGAGGTTGCTTCTCATGGCTCGTGATTACTTGTTCAATAAAAAGGCTAAGAAGTTGGGCTGAAGTGTTTAAATGTCTTCAACACAGGTGAAATAATGTTCCATTTAGAGGCACACCTTGCTAATTATAATGAAAATTAGAGCAAGAAATGAAATTTGAACACAAGTCACCGTTATTAGACTATTTTCTATTAAACTCTGACGAATTCCCTTGAGCGATTTACTTCTGAAGTCAGGAGACGAAAGGCCATTATTCTGCCACCATTCCTCCAGTTGACCACGCTGTTGGTCAGGGCCTGCCCTGACTTCTCCACATACTCCTGTATCCTTTAGTGTGCCATCAGAATTCAGGTACATGAGCTACTATGTAAAATCTTTAAAATGTTATTGTATAAAGGGAAAGAAACATAAAAAGGAAACCTCTGGAATGTGTAACAACCTCAAATGTTTATAACCTGTTTTTTTCCCTCCCTCTCTTCTTTAACCAGAGGACTGTTCCTTTTGGCTTCCCTTGTATGGCAACATGTGCTGCCGGTTAGTGGCCCAGCCAGCTTGTATGGCTGAAGATGCGTTTGCGGGATTCCTTAACGAGCAGGTAGAGGACTTCACATCTGTCCTTCAGCTGTGGTGTGCCAGTCAGACACTTACTACGCAGGCACTTGCTCCAGAGGCCTTTCTGGAAGTGTTAGCCTTTTTACCATTACTGGACATGAGCTGCGGAAGGTGTGGGGTGGGAAGAGCGGCTACTGAAGAGGGCCTCCTGGAGTCTGGCTGACGGTGGAGCTGCCTCTCCAGTTCCCTTGGGTCGCCCATCCCACAGGCACAGGACCATGGCAACGGTTGTCGTGTGGACACTGACTCCGCCTGCCCGGCACCTTTCCCATAAAGGCCCCTCTGGCAGACAGCATTTGGCGCAGTTTGGGCCTCTGGGCTTCCAAAGCTGCCTCTGTGCCACTTACTCCTGATTTATTTATAGCCATAGTTATTTATATTCAGTAAATAATTAATTGTGGGCTTCGATGAATCAATAGCTTTTTTTTTCTAAAAGATTCCATTAGGAAGAAAGAAAATTTGCATTCTTAGCAGGTAGTCACCATTTTCTAGTGTTCTGAAAAAAGTAAATGGAATTATTTTCAGTACAGAGAGAGTTATTTTTATAATTTCCCCGAGCCCTTTGATGAATTGCTGTGTAATTCTAAGCACTAGATTTTAATAGGCTAGCTTTCCCAAATCTGTGTTGATTTATGATTTTGTGTGTGTAAAATTGTGCGGTAATAATTACCTTCATTTTGCCTAATGCTTCTGAGAATTCTAGACTTCCCCGCTCTTGGATTTGGGGTGCTCAGCCTTACTGTCAAGCCAATAAATGGCTAATTCCGTCACATTTGAAAAGTTCTGAAGCCTTAGCTGATTATGTAAAAACTGAGCTGAGTTTAGAGTTGAGGTGGTAGTGACTTAGATTGATGGTTTCTTGACTTTCTTTCCTGTTATTTCCAGCAAACAGTAGAAGGGCTGGCTGGCTGGAGACGGCTGTACTGTGCTCTGAGAGGGGGTAAACTCCACTGTTTTTACGGACCAGAAGAAATCGAAGCTAAGGTGGAGCCCACTCTGGTGGTTTCTGTTGACAAGGTGAGTGTGAGCGGCTGTTCTTCTGTGTAAGCACCGCACCGCTGAGCCATAGCCCAGACGTTTTAGATGCTGCATTCCCAAGGGCACAGTAATTCATGACGTTTGTGTTGACGTATGTTCTTGACATCCGTGGGGTCATAGGGAATAGAGGAAAGGACTGTGGGGACAGATGGCTTATTAACTGAACATTCTTTTTTGCGTGGTAGGGGTTATTGATGGGATGAAACACATCTTCCCTAAGAACGCATCATGGTGGAAATGCATGCTAGCAGACCGGCTTTACAGCCCAGAGTATGACTCCACATTAGTATCTGTGGGAGCTGGAAACTTGGATGATTGGTTGGGATGGCTTTCTGCCCTTGTAAGAGGGTCTGAGTTCAGTTCTCAGCAGCCACATCACGCAACTCACCAACCACCTGTGACTCCAACTCCAGGGGATCCAGTACCCTCTTCTGACCTCCTGAAGGCACAAGCATACATGTGACATACACACGAGACGAATGAATAAAAATAAAGTCTGAAAGTTTCTTTTAAAAGGTTTATTTTTATAAATTTAAGGGATGATATGTAAATGTATATCATCGGCCTGTAGTATGGTAATATTCTTTCTAATTAATATTCAAACGAGTTCATAAAAAGACCTTTGCATTTCTTGCTTCTCATGGGATGAATGGAGAGTTGTCCAAACCTCTGCCAGCCAGGAAAGGCTGGCAGTGCCCTTTGAGCAGGTGAGGGGGTTTCCTGTACCTCCACCTTTCCACCCGAAGCTCTGCCGCCAGGTTTTATCCAGGGCCATGGCAACAAAGCAGTGTTCCGACCCAGTTACACATCCTCGGCATAAATTCTGCAGGGACCTGGGTGAGCACAGGATAGACCGTTCTTCATGCAGTCTGAACCTCATCTCTTGCCAAGGGTAGTGGTCATTGTGCCCCACCCTTCCCTAGAATTCACCCAGTGATGTCTCTGTAGCCAAGTCCCACTTGTTTTTATGTTTCCGTACTCCCCTGGAGAGAGGTGTGGCTGGACTCTGTGACCGGATGGGAGCCACCACATCCGTCCAGCTGTCCGTGCCCTGCTCTGGAGAGGAGCGTGAAGTCACCTGTGATTTCACGCAGTAGCCCAGTTCTTGAAGGCGTGGGTGGCATTCATGCTTTTCTGATCTGTGTGGACCTGGATTTCGCTCTGTCATCTTTTCCAGCAGTATTGTCTATCCCATCTTGAGAAATTTTTGGTTTTGACCCAAAGGGAACTCTGTAGCAAGACATTTTATTGCGTAGTTAAGTCCATTTAATTGAATGTTTTTATTCGCAAGCTCTTCATAATAAAGTTTTAATTAAAAAAGTAGAGTTTAGGGCTATTCTTTAAGAATATAAATAAGTAATGCCTCAATATTAAAACATAACGAATTTATCTTGGTTTAGAAAATTGGGTTTATGGAATATATAATTTTATTAATGAAGACTTCATATAGTTTTTCATTATTTGCCAACTTTGTATTTTGTTTTGCTCATATAGTGTTCTCTAACTTCTCAGTACTTGGGAAAATTCCCACAAAGGTTGAGCCAGCATGCTAGCCACCTATACCCTTGACCAGGCGGAGCTCCCTCCCGTCTGCACTCTGGGTGTTCTGCTGTTAATGTGCTTTCTCCTGATTATGGTTTTATTTCCTGCATCATTTGAAGATCAGTTGCAAACAGCATCTTTCTCCTAACATCAAGGGTACTTTCATGTATACCGTAACTGGCGGGTTGCCCCAGTGTCCCTGACACATCTAATTTTCACTGATTGACTTCATTGGTCCAAGCCCCTTAAGCACCCGGGTCCCTTTTCCTATCCTGGTCCTTCCCGGCCTTGGTTTCCCTTTGGGGCCCCGGCCTGGTTTTTTTTTTTCTTAGTTCAGGCCATGTTTGGGAGGGAGGTGTATGTGACTAATTGGTTTGTTACATTCAGATTAAGTAATTTTGACTAGAGATACACTGCAGATGATTATGTGTTTAAGTTGGTTTGCATTCAATAGCTGTGTGGTTAAAAAAAAAATGGAATTCTGCCAAGATTTCCTTTTGTTTTGTCCCATAGAATGTGGAGTCATAAACCAAGATAAAATGTAGTCTAAACAAATGGTAGGTTTTAGATTTTATTTAGTGTGCGTGTGTATGTGTGTGTGGGGGGGGTGCGTGTGTGCATGCATGCTCGTTCACTTTTGAGCTTGTGTACCCATGTTTGTGCTCCTGTGCAGTCTTGATGTCTAGAAGGCATCCGATCCTTTGGGGCTACAGTTCCAGGTGCTTAAGGGACACTCAGCTGTGAACTGGGCACTGGGTTCTTGTTCTCCTAATGCTAACCCATCCCTTCTCCCCACAAATGACATTTTTAAACTCACTTGCTTGATTCCAGAAAGGGTTTTTGTATTGGTCAGCTCACCTTCTCGTGGCTCTGTGGTAGGGCCGGCAGTCTCCTTTTGCAGGTGTAGTCTTTCTGTTTGATGCACAAAGAATTGAACGTCACCATTGGGTTGAACTTGCCAAACTAGTAAGGACTACTAGGTGACTTAACCCTTTTCTGAGAAGGTAGGAAAAGATGAAACCAGTGAGCTGGGTTTATTTACTGTCTTGATAGAGAAAGAACCCTGCCCAATAGGCTTGGAAAGCAGAACTAGACATTTCTTGTCCCCGTCCCCGTTCTGAGCGGGATTTCAAAGTTAGAATGAGCTCTAAGCAGATGGGTTCCAACTGAAAGCAGCAGGTGACCGTATGCCTGTGCCCAGTCTTTAGGGAGGCTTTGTGCGGAAGCTCTGGTTACCACAGTCAGTGCTCCTGCGCTTCCTGTCCGACGGCGAAGATGTCCTTCCGGAAGAGGGGCAGCGGTGTTTGTATCCTGACAGAGCTTCCCTCTTCCCAGCTGATGGGTCACACAGCCCAGATTGCCCAATGACGCCCTAGTCCGATATCAGCAGGTTAGAGAGGTGCAGGGAATCTTCGTGCCTGGCCGGGGCCCATGGTTTTGCATAGCTCGCCGCAGTATGTTCTCAGGGAAATCAGGGAAATTATTTACCCGAGAATTTGCGTGGGTTTGGCCTTAGACCTGGAGGAAACGCAGGTGACATTTGATCCCTGCACGCTTGAAAGCACTTGATTAACCAAAGCCTTATTCGTTGCCCCTAGGGTGGGAAAGAAGTTTGAGTTTTTGAGATCAGCAGCCTGTCTTGTGATTTCAGTACGTTCATCCCGGAGCTTAGTCTCAGAAGTGTTCTCTGGGGGCACTTCACCTTGCAGCCCCTCTCCCTCTGCTGAGCCCTCCCATTCGCCTCAGAACTTCCCACGCCGAGTCACTGCCATCGACCTAGGTCTTCAGGTCTGTCATGCTGTCCCTGGCACATTGTCACTCGCTGAAACACGACAGCTCCATGATTGTTTATGCAATCTTAGTTTAGAAAGTGGTTCAAATGTGCAGAGGAGTCGAAAGAAGCACCACAGTGACCAGCCTCGCACCCAGCGCCTAGACTTGGCAGAACCGTGCCGTTGGTACTGTCCCTTCATTGGTGGTCGTACCTTTGCTGATGTGTTTAAACACAGGCTGACACTCTTACCTGAGGGACGTGCAGCTTCTAAGACTACTCTTTCGTGTGCCTGTGTCATCGAGTTGCTGTTGGGACAGCTGAGAAATGTGGCAGTGTGGCCCAACATATAGTCCACCTTTAAATGTCCCTGGTGTTGCCTAAAATGACCCCTCAGCTCGTGTTTTTCAAGGCAGGATGTATCTCAATTGGCTTTTCCCCCCAGGCAAGGAGTGAGTGTCGCGCTGGTGCCATGCTGGCCCCAGGGACTGTGCTGTCATTCCTATGAACAGCCCCTGCCTTGTTCTCTTTGTTTGGTAAACTCATACATCTTCGTATCTAAGTTCTTAGCTTTAGAAGACATGGTAGATTTCTTCTTTCCGTTACCTTTTCTCGTGATGTTCAAAAAACAGTTTAGTTTACCGCCACTGTCAAGGCGGTATGAGCCGCTAAGTCCGGTAGCCGCTGCAGCACGGCCATTTCAGTTCTCTGCTTGCATGGCAGAGTCTGCGCTCTGACTGTAATTCTTGTCCTTCTAAATAGCATTTCCTGTAAGGCCAAGTCAGCTCACTCATTTTCATAGGGAGCCATCTGTGGAAATAGTCACATTAAGGGGAGAAAAGCCTGAAAGCGATTCCCCACTCCCTTTCACTCCACATTGGACAGGGTGATTTACTTCACAGTGATTGCTTCAACTTCAGAAACCTCACTCTGGATGTTGTTGAGGAAGACAGTCACTGACGGGCACGTAACAGTTCCCCGTACACTGCAGAAAGTGCTTGACTAGCGGAGGCTTCATCTGTGGCTGATGGGGTGGGAAAGAAACAAGAGCCTTGGAGACCAGCAGTCTGTGTTGATTTAAATACCATACATCAGTCGTCTCAATCATGTATCTGCTGAACCAATCGATAACTCTAGTTGGTGTGGCGTGATAGATTATATTGAATTGTCCTGAAAATGCTTTCAGCTATTGTATTTATCAAGAATTTTAGAAAGCCCAGTTACCACAGATCTGCAGAGTGAAGCACTTCCATTTCCCAAATTTTTTTTTCTTTGAGTGCCCTTTGGGCGACTTCCTGCAGGCAGTGGAGTTTGTTATTCAAAGAACAAGTAGGACATGGCCTTATAATTTCCTTGGCTTCTTGCCAAGTAATAGGAAATCTTTCTTCAAGCCTTTGCTATTAACGTGGTATTTCTTAGGAAATTCTGAGGCTTCCAGTACATTTCCTACTAATAGCTGATCAGTTTCATCTGTACCTTGTGCTAGAGGGCCCAATAGACACATATAGGATCTGATATGGGCTATATAAAGAGATGATTTCTATTTCTGATGATTTCTTGTAATTGAATAAATAGCAAAGTTAACTCTGAATCATCTGGAATATGTTCAGTGGTTTCAATATGTAAAACAACTTTCTGCACATTGAAAGTCAGTAACTATATTAAGAGGTTCTAGAAACTCTAATACCACGAGAATAGCATATAGTTCTGATATGTGAACAGAATCATGAGGGCTTTGAGCCACTTTACTTGTTTTTCCTGACTTATAACCTGCCTTTCCTGATTTATTTGCATTAATATAAAATGTAGGGGCTCCAGAAATTGGTATTCCTCATACAATATGAAGAATACAATTAATTTTTTAATAAACTGAAATCTCTTGCTTTTAGGATATTTGTTATTCTCTCCCAAGAAATTACTACAAGCTCTTTCCCAATATTCATTTTCTGCCCATAATGATGGAATTTCAGCGTTAGTGAAAGGTGCCAAAATTTCTGTTCCTGATAATTCACAAAGTCTCAATTTTCCTTTCAGAATCAATTCAGAAACCTTTTGTACATAGATCTTTAATGTTTTAATCTGTTTGGGTGGTACAAAATATCTATTCTAAGGTATTATTTTATCCCTGCGTAAAAATTCCTGTAGGAGATGCATAGAAGGTAATATGACCAGGATGCAATCAAGCTCTTGATCCAAATGATCCATGTGTGCTCCTTTATTTCCTCTTTTACCAAAGCCAATTCTCTCTCAGCCTCAGCTGATCATTTTCTTGGACTATTTAAGTTCTTATCACCTTGTAAGGTTTGAAATAAATTACTTAGTTTTTGAGTTGTCAGTCCAACTGTGGTCTGTAGCCAGTTAAGACCTCCCAGCTACTTTTGATAATTGATCTCTTCTGATTTGTACTTTCTATGGTTGAATTTTTGTGTAATTTCTTTTATATCCTAGGTAATTAATAGGATCTGCTTTTGGTATTTTTTCCAGGAACAATTTGTAGTCCCCAGCAAGGCAAATTTTTCTTTGCCTCTTCAAACATATTTTCTAAGGTGTCTGAGTCTGAATCGACTAGTAAGATGTCATCCATATAATGGGAAATTATAGACTGAGGAAGCTGTTTACAAATTATTCCCAATGGTTGTTGTGTAAAATATTAACACAAGGTAGGACTGTTTAACTTCCCTTGTGGAAAATTTTCTACTGAATAAAACAGGCTGGGAAATATAAGTAGGCACTGTGAAGGCAAGTTTTTCTCTATCCCATTCTTGTTAGGTTTAGTTAAAAAAAAAATGTCTTTTTAAATCAATCACTATAATAGACCATCCTTTAGGTAATAGAGAAGGCAGGGGAATTCCAGGCTGTAAGGAGCCCATTGGCCGAATCACCTTATTTATGGCTCTTAAATCTGTTAACATTCTCCATTCTCTAGATTTCTTTTTAGTGACAAATCCAGGAGAATTCCAAGGACTGGTCGATTCTTCAGTTGATCATTTAGCTGCTCCTGTACCAGCTGTTCTAGTGCCTGTAAATTTTCTGATGTCAGAGGCCACTGTTCCACCCACGCAGGTTTGTCAGTTAACCCTTTTAAAGGTAGGGCTGTGGGTGCCTCTGAAAGATCAGCAGCTGTTGCGCCCGGCTTAGCACACCCTGGGCAGTCGGTGACCGTTCCTAATAATACCTTTTAGTATCTTTCTCAGAAGCATGTGTTAGTTTCTCATTTGTTTCTGAGATTGGGGGACTGTGAATCTGTGTCTCCCATTGCTGCAGCAAATCACACCCCCATCAACTCATTGCTCTGCCAGCCACATATGGTTTTAATTTTCCTATCTGTCCTTCTGGCCCCATACACTCGGCCCATCTTGCACTTTGTTTTACCTGAGATAAAGTTCCAGTCCCTAGAAACTGAACGCTTACCTCTTGATGAGCCCAATCTGGATGCCAAGATTTTGGTGAAATTATTGTTAAATCTGTGCCTGTGCCTAGTAAACCTTCAATCACAGTGCCATTTATTTGTATTTTTAGCTTTGGTCTTTGATCATTTATAGAAGTTGCCAAAACACTTGTTTTATGGTCTCTTCTTATTTTTTTTAATCTACTGAAGTTGTTCTGTCATCCAGAACAGTATGGTTTTTCACAACAAGCATTAAGTCTTTTGATTACCCTGTGGGGGAGTTTCCCCAGTAATGGCAGGGAATGAGTGAACCAATTTTGACAAGGAGCCTGCAAGAGGCTCCCTAAAGCATTTTGTGATGGCAAAGGGTTACCTTGCCTGTCTCACGTTGATCTGCATTCATTAGTCTCCAGTGCCAGCCTTTGCCACACCTGCATACACCAGAAAGCTGGGGCCTTCTTTTTGGATTAACCCTAGAAAAAAACGTTCCTAGAAATGCCTTACCTGGAGTCCCTTTTCAGATGACTTGGCTTACCACAGTTCAAACATCTAACCTTTTGATTTTCATTAAAACGTTTAGAAATCACTCCTCCTATCCAAGTACCGTAAGTATGAGATGCAATATTGACTGTATTGACTGTATTTTGTATCCAATCATCTATTGGTGCTGATCTTGCCTTCAAAGGCCTAATCACTCTTTGACATTCTGAATTAGCATTTTCAAAAGCCAAAG